>JAQFYB010006588.1:0-11988 GCA_034694085.1 Pogonognathellus longicornis
TCTATGTGTTATATAACTCCAATAATAAAAAATCAATGGGAATCTCTTACAATTTACGACAACAATAAGAGAAATAAGCTCCAACCTAACACAATAATACACAGAAAGAAGTTACAGGAAAAATACAAGTCTCTCATATACACACAAGTAAACTACGTGTGAAAATCCACAAGGATTATATATCTAGGATTAACAATCGTGGCCCTTTTCGCTATAAATACCCGAACTCAACTTTTAATTAGACATCCATGTCTCAAAGACCCAGAGAGACTCAATCAGAGAAAAACTATTATTAACACTACATTTATCCCTCTAAAGCGTCTTATTGGCCCAGAGAGAAAATCTCCACAAAAAGACACAAACAAACTATTAACCTTTCTAAAGTGATTTTTTCCAAAAACAGTTGTTTGATTTACAAGGTCGAATAAAAATATGTCCCCAATGAAAATAATAATTAATTAATGCCATATGTACAGATTAAGTTGTTGTCCCAAATGGCAAAATAAAATAAAATAAAACGTAACATTCGGGCATTCATTCTTTGTGAGTATCAATGTAAAGAAGAGTATTCGTAAGAAGAATAGTTTAATTACCTATCTTCGGAAGATGCGTACCTGGGAGATGTAGGTCCAGCCCCCGTAGGACTAAAAGCACCCGAGGAAGAGAGCAAACTGTTCGTGTCAGGTTTCATATCGGGAGGGCTTTGTGGCCCCATTGAGGACATCGGCAAGTTCGTATCTAAAGACAGACCTGAAATTCAGAAAAACAGAAAAAATTATTAGTTAAATTATTCAACACACATAATTCTTACTCTTACTCTACAACTTTATTTTTATGACTCTTTAAATAAGCATTTCGTCATTCTTTCGCAATTAAGTTTTAAAGCTTGGGATTTTTGCAGAAATTTTTATTGCATGCATCGAAAGCATTTCTTTTGCATTTCCATTACCTTATACCTACTTTAATTATAAGGAAAACGTAATTAATTATAGTAACAAGTAAAAGTCATACATATATACATAACAAGTAACATTAGACTGTTATTTGATCTCAACTTTCATTTTCAAGTTAATTAGCTCAAATATTATAGGTACTCGTATTAAATGGAATGGAATACATAAAATATATCGAGCAAAAATGATTTTTCTCCAGCCCCCTTCTTGTTTTTAGACTCTGCTGGAGCAGTTTACTTAGCAAACTTGTTATAACATAACAACAACATTATAAAATGCTCAGAGTAAAAGCTGTTACCACTTTTTACACTTATTTTTATGACTCATCGTCTTCATCTGCGGAGAAATGCTGTCTGATGTGTCTATTCAGCCTAGGCATTATAAAACCATGTGAATAAGTGCATACCTATACCTAGTACCATACATGTATCCTAATGCAACAACGTAGTAGTTGTATTGCATTGCATATTGTATTACTACTGTATTGTGTATAGTAAGAGTAAGCTAAGGATTCTTGAGCAAAATGCAATGAAACAAACAACGTTTAGAAAAGTAACGCCAACAATCTCCATAAAGTTCTCAGCACAATTACTACTACATGTCCATAACTCTAACCTTAAAGAGTTTGGTGAACTTTTTCCCTTATTACGAAACTAAAAGCTTTGCTATGGATTATCGCTTTATACCCAATCCATAATAGAGACGAACTTACCACACACAATGGAAAATGGACTAATGCTATCCTTAATGCTCATAAATTGCTCTTCCTTGCATGGTCACCATTTGCAAATACATTACTACACCACTACACTATATACTCCACACAGAATAAATATTCCATGCACTATGCCAGGACTCAGAAAAGCTCACAAAAAGCACATTATCCATTACAATGCACAAACTAATAACATTAGCCTAAAAATACGAGTTTGTTGCATACTATATACATACTGACACTACATACATTCCTGTGTATAAACACAAGTGGAATACACCATTCCACTTCTACACTTATACCTAACAAATAAAAATATCATCCTAACGCATTTTTAACATTTTTATAGTAGAGATGAATAATCCATGCATAAAAATTCAATGTTAAGGTGAATGCTGAACATTGTCCCATACCCTCAACTGTATTCAATTACAAAACATGAACACACCGTGCTACACATACACTAGCTACCTTTAATATAAAAATGATATACCTAGAATAGAATGGTTATCATTAACAACAACCCAGCTGCAAGTATTTGTAGTATACACTCTACACATAATACTACGTAATGCAAAGAAAGTACTACATAGTATACTCGTACGTACATACACTGCACACTGTTGGTAAAAAGTATTCAAGTCATCAACATTAAAAATGATGTGTACTTCTAATGCATCTCCTGCAGATTTTTACCTGAGCAAATAATAAAACACCAAGTCCAGTAGTATTCCTACAATGCTCTTCTGTCTAAATCTCTTTGTACTAGCACAATGCATGCACACATAATAAAAATAGTGTGTAGTCATTCCTTTTGATTCCATTCCAGGGTCACCACACCACCACCACCATCATCATCATCACAATACTACACACAATGAGATATCACACAGACTAATGCAAGTAAAATACATTAAGATCCTATATCTCTGTATACCTTCATGCAATACGTAATAATAAGCATAGGTATTATAATAGTAGCTTTAGCTTTTTAATATTAATGTTTTTATTTGTCCTACCTTCACATTCACATACATTATTACAGTATACATACAAAGTACATACACGTAAAATTCTATGCTTTACATTTACGTGTACAATGTACACATACATATGTTGTATACACACAATCAGTTAACTTCACTTTTCTTGTCTATGTGTGCTTTGCTTACTATCATCATTTATTTTTTGTGTAGGGTTTTGAGTGTATAGAGAGTGTATGTATGTATAAGTATGTTCATATTATTAAAATGATTTTGTGTGTTGTAGAGTATTGTATTGTATTGTATGATATTGTATGTGTGGATAGATAAGACTGTGTATTTTTTGTGTGGATGGATGAACATGTGAGTTGAGTTGAAAGAAGGAGTCCACTAACCACGAAGTCAACACAGTTCAATGTCAATCGAGTCCTGGAGCACCTCACTGCTTCCTACATTAGCTTCTTAACCTTACTTGGTGAGTTGACTACGATGATGATGACGAGCCTCAAATCACATCACAAACACAATGCAATCAGCCCTCTAATCGAATGTAACCTTACACAGTCACTCACAACACACAACCACATAACCTACCAATACTCAGCCATAAAATGCGTGTAACCTAACACACATCACTCTGTGGCTAACTAACCTAGCCTACAGACACACACTAAAACATTATCACATACATATTTTATACCTATAAATACTCACACACAAATATTTATAATAATTTATTCCTACATACATACCTGTACGTGTAATAAGTACCTTTAATTTCTTTTACAATGAATGTACCTAGTTTGATAATAATATTAATTCTATTTAATACAGTTCCTGTATAGACTGGAATTAAAAATCATAATTAGATTATGATAATCATGTTCTCTGTGTATCTTGTGTATGTGTGTACAAATTATAATTTTGTGTTAGGCATTTCCAATCATATTGAATTTTTCAAGTGTAAGTATGTAGGGAGATACAGATAGGTATCCATAAGAGATTGTATGTAGAGATATAAGGTTATTGAGCAATAATAGGATCCAAGCGCTTCCCTTTCATCCAATTAAATTACATGCAACAATATGCAATACAAAAGACTACCTCCCTACTATTAAATTATTTTTTGTTGTACTGTAGTGTACTTACTTGCATGCGTACAACTAAAATCTTGTAATGTATAGAGAGATTCTATAAAATGAGTGACAGATGAATTTACTGCAGGATATACATAGAGAAACCCAATACAAATACAACCCACTTGCTTTAATGCTTACAAAAACTCAAAAAATATTGCAAGCTTCATTTTCGATTTCATACTACATTATGTAACTATATCAAAGTCAAGGTATTGTACATTTTTATACATTAGTAGTGTAAGCAAAAAGAATGGAAGTATTGAAGGAAATATATATATTATTTTTTCCAGCTAGAAGAAACTATTTTCTTTGCCTTCTATCACAAAGATTAATGACAATAATGCAACACTTTTTGCAAGCTGGACATTTTCGATGTATTTATTACATCATGCTGAGTTCTGATATTATAAGAGAACGTATAAGGTATAAAAGGTTCGTTTGTGTACATATGGTAGAGTAGAGGGTGTTCTGACTGTTTTGTGTTGTGAGTGGTGAATTCGACCTTGACATTTAAACCCGGACAAGTATACTAATGCAACCAGAGAGGTGGATAAATGTTCCTAGGAGGAAAATAAGATTAATAACATTGTGTTCCATTATTATTCCATGCTCCAAATACAAGAAACCGCTGGTGTCTAACAACTAAAGTCTAGAGTTATAAAGTCAAAGTCAAAACCCTACGATGTAGCCACAACATAGTATTTCCTTCCATTCTCTATATTACACTACTAACTCAACTCCTACGTTGTAGAAACAGAATCTGTAGTACGGAGAATAGAAATTAGAAAATACAATGCATTTGCTAATGCTAGGCTTTCAGAAAATAATGACAGTTGGATTTGGTATATTATAAGGTCTTAGGAGTACCTATGCTACATAAACAAGACCATAAGAAGTTAAAGCTGAAGAAATGAAATGAAATTCATTTGATAAAATACGACACACAAATTTCTAGAATCATGATAATCATTTGATCGTAAATTTTCATTAAATCCATACACAGGGTGTTTAATTTCATATTGAATCTACAGGGGGCTTTTACTTATACTTTATACGAGTACACAAATCTTGGTTTGAGAAGAAACGTTCTCTACTTTAATCCTAAAATAATAAACTGTGTGCATAGAGAAAAGTGCAGGAATAAGATACGACACAATTGCAATTTATGTTGCTTTTGATATTAGCATTTGCTCTTTAATGGCATCCTTACATATTACAAGCACTATCTGTATATATATAGACACTACACATGCATTAGTGTTTATTATGCAGTAAATTAGTCAATGGAAGTCTTTGCATTAGACTCGCCTTGTTCAATTCACTCCCACAAATCACAATTTTCGTATATTATTAGTGCATGTGTGTATTGGTATATGCTGTATACCAAGAGCAGATAAAAATAAACATGAGAAAACCTACAAGATTATAAATAACCACACGTATACTTTTTATGAGAATACATGTGTGAACTACATACATACTTGATTTCAAAAAGAACCACATGAATATCAACGTGTATTAAAAAGTTCCCCGCATGGATTTCTTCTATTATCATGTACTGGATATTACTGGTACATAGTGTAGATAATAATAATTCTCAATTCTCAACACAACTAAAGAATATCTTTTCTATGCATCAACCCTTAAACTAGACCTAGAGGATGTTAATATTTACTTTGAGTATTATAGGAACCAATCTTAATCTACAAAAATAGAGAAGCGATAATGAAATCTTTGTATGTATGAATCACACTATGGTTGTATGTTGTATAGACAAAGTTGCTAATATTCTTATGTGAAATGAATTCCAGTGGAAATCCTTTGATGAGAAGAAGTTTAATTAATTCTGAAAGATAAGTTTTTGTTTTAATCTTCATCCTACACACACAAGACATGCAGTTTCATGAAATTATTTCTCTGTTGCTCTCGTGCCGTGTAGCGCAAACATTTCTTAAAATCTCAAACTCCGTGTACGTGTTCTCTCGCAGCCAAGACTGTCATCATTACACAGTATTTATGATTTTATTGTTGGTTGATTGTGTCCGGATAACTTTGTGGTTTTGAAATATCCACTTTTATCTCTCATTCTCTTACGAGCTCTTAAACTTAAAAAGTGAACCACCTCCTCGTCAAGAACAACTTCACCGCAGTCCATTTTACTTTACTATTTGTACTACACAAACATATCTTAAAACAGCCTTGTATGTAAAAAGCTCAATATATTTACGACGACCAGCTTCTATCTCTCTAAATTCTCTCTCTCTCTGGAAGAAATCTTTTAGAATCAAAGCCAGAAAATAAGAAACTGGTACGACTACTGCTCCTGGCCGAAAGATATACTTTGTACTTTTATATTGTAGGAATACATTCACATTCTACGAACCACTGAACTAAAAACAACTACATACATACATACTACATTGCCACGAATACTCGTGTATGTAATGTATTTAATACTACTCTATGTATATGCATGTATATCTATACTACTACTAATGAATGCTGAAAAGCATTATGGAAAAACATGAAAAAATGTAGAAACTACAGTACAAGAGTGAATGCAAATACTGATACATCCAAGTCAAACTATTCTACTATTAGTACACACGGAAAATACAGACACATGTCTTAAGTAGCATAGTATAAGAATGCTAAGTATAAAATATAAAAGTAAAATAAAAGAATGGAATAATAATATAATCACAATCACCCAAAACGGGTTCTCTCCGTCTTTCCCTTATGATATCACTAGCAGTACCACTATTTTATCCTGTGTGTTTGAGTACAAGGGAAAAACAATAAAAACTCCTCTCTTTAAGATCATAAAACCAGTTCATTATGCGTTTTACATTTTTAATTCAACTCGTCATTAACTACCCACAAGTACTCCACTAACAACTAAATGCTTTATATATGTGTATTCCTCAAGCACAGAGCATTCTATGGATTCTCTCTCTGTGTCTCCCGACTCGAGTCTTTCCTCCATCTATAAAACATAGTCCTTATTATTATTACCACTTTGTCCATTGTAATCTCTGACTGTCAAGATTAAGCTACCTGCTACCACGTACTTAGCACTAAACCCATCACACACAGTAAACCCGACTGACGACCGTATTTATACTTTATACATACACACATTGCATTGAAAGTAAATATACATTGCATACCTACAACTTTAAAAAACTGCTGTATAGGTATCTGTACACCTCAAGCTTCCAGTTTCTTCTTTCCGCACATTTATTTTGCAATTATAATTATTGTACGTAGCATGTACATTACATACCTACTAACGACTAAGGTTGTAGTAGTACAGGTACATACTTTCAAGTTCAAGTAGTAGTTTTACACTAGGTACTTACTATAAGGTACCTACTACTGTGCAGCTATTGCATGTATAAGAGGTAGAAAGAAAATAATTCCTTTGCTCCTGGTGCTCAGACTAATACAGGGAGAGCATTAATTAAAACATTTTTAAAGAAAACATGATAAAGTGTAAAAAGTAGTGTAGCTAACACTTCTACAAGGTATAATAATACTCCTTGTAAATACTTAATGATGTTATAAGCTTTAAAAATCATTATGAGGCTGGACAACTATGTATTAAAGTCATCATTAACATTTGCAATCGAATCAACGAATGTCAATGTGTCAAAATATCGCGTTCTCTTTATAGTGTGTTTAGATTTAGATACAAAAATACAGAAGCTATAAAGACGTGTGGGGATGCAGATAGAAAAAGTGAAGAAAAAAGTTACTTTTACTAATCAAGGGAAGAGTAAGTTGTATGTTGTAGTAGGATATAGGTACACGGCAGGGAATGAGAGAAGAACAAGATAAAGTAGACCAACAACAAAGAATCAAAGAACGCAGATCAAATTAAATTGTTTTAATCACAAACAAGAAGGACAATTGCTACACACCTATAGAAATGCTGTAGATAGTTATAGGATATTGTAATGAACGTTGTTAAGAGTAATACTTATAATAAAAGAGGTAATTATTGAGAGTAGTTAACTAACGAGTACTACAGACCTACAACCTACAGATACAATAAGATTGCACTAAGTGAGCCAGTGTACTATGGTGTAGTCAAATAAAAGAAATTCATCCATCAAGTCAATTTATCTTTAAATGACGACACATAGCACAATTTGACTTGTAGAAAAATACATAGATAAAATATTAGGTAGGTATATTGATGGTATGGCTTTAGGATAATTGCAATAATGATCTTCATGATTTATAGTGAAAAAATGAAACTACTCGCGCTCAAAGCTTCTAGAGGGGAATTAATTTAATTCTGGTTAATTATTGCCGTCTGAGCAAGAGGATCTTGATACTAGCAAGTTTTTCGACTAAAAGTATCTTTGATAAATTCGCCGCCTTGATTTTCTTATCTGTTTAAGTTGACATACATGACATACAAAGATATGAAGCGAGCTAACATGGAAATGACAAAAGTTGGGACTTGGGAGCGTTTAAGATCGTATTTTGAACGTTAATAAAGTGAACTTGAACAAAATGACGACGAGTACTGTAACAGAAAAATGGAAGAAGAAGGGGATGAGTGTGCGTTGTGTAAATGTCAAGTGGGAAGGTTATATTCAATAGTTACATTTTTTACGTCATAAAAAGAAAAGTAAAGGCACAGAAGAAAAGAATGGGAGAAAAGGTACTAAAATATTATGGAGCTATCCTGTGGAAGTTTTACGGAAAAAAATCTTTGGAGATGCTCTTTGTGGTTTTTACTTTATTCCTTTACAATAGACTCCCACACTTACACCACCACTACCAGCTTTACAAGAAAACCAAAGTTTTCTTTTCTTTTTGTCCAGATTTCTCCGGTTGAGGAATCCACAGCTTTCCTTCTTAGGCAAACACAAAGAAATTATTTGGCCAACTTTTGTAATCTCTCTGGAGAATAAGTTTTCACTGTCACCCAAAAGGAAAAATAGGTCGTTTGGGGAGTGTAGTCTCACGACATGAATTTAACTTTCCACATTTCAGATTTCACCAAGCAAATATATAACACTCCTCCATTTCACACATGCACTACACTACTATGAACTAAAACTTGAATGGGTGAACGTACAATAGTATTTTACTGTACTACTAGTGCTGTACTAATAATAAAATTCCAGGAAAAGTTTTACACTTTCATTACCATATGAATGGGGATACTAAATTCTTGAGGAAATCGAGGTTAACCTTAACCAAAACATAACTTGTTTCAAAATTAAATATTTTATAGCATTTTCATGCAGTGTATGGCACATGAGATAGGTAAGGGAATAAACTGAGGAATTAAGAAAAATAATAATAAGGACAGAAATGCAAATCGAATCCTGGATATAAAATTTTCCTTTAAAACAATAATACAATTTATGGACCAAACAATTAAAAATCAAATAGATTTTTTTACATTGTATGGTAAAAATTATATTTACGAATAAAAATCTCATGTACTTCCATGCAAAACATTGCATAAAAATTTTGCAAATTAGATTTCAAAAATCTCTGTTTATCTCATTTATGGCTTAATTACAACAATAAAAAATCTGAGAGATCACCTTAACCTTCAACAGCACTAATTTGTACAACAAAGCAATTAACATGAATAAAAAAGAAAGCATTTATTGCTAATCCATATAATAATGCAAGTACACGCCTTGTTTCAACAACTATTGTATTGCAAGTCTGTATAATCAAA
The DNA here is from genome assembly GCA_034694085.1 of Pogonognathellus longicornis. NCBI lineage: Eukaryota > Metazoa > Arthropoda > Collembola > Entomobryomorpha > Tomoceridae > Pogonognathellus > Pogonognathellus longicornis. Next base: position 9,504 of record JAQFYB010006588.1, read on the forward strand.
TCGGATCAGCAATTAAATTTCATTATATACACATTAGACATAGGTTCCAATCTCTTTAATACCTAATGGCTACATGCATTAAACAAAACAAAATCTAATCCCCTTGCTTGCAGATGAAATGAGCGTGAAAGCCCTTGATTTGACATCAGCTGATTTTAACTGCCCCTTTTAATTTTACAACTCCTCTAAAAATGTCGATTTAATGATTTCTTTCCTCTTCTACACCTTGCCCTTCGACAAATAGCAAGAGCAAGGTTCCACACATCACGAATACTTACCTTACACTCCACTCTCACATTTCTATACCTGTCTCTCTCATTTACGCACACACAAACACCACAAACAAACATCTGCTGTCAATAAAACATCACATCACACCAAATCAAGTCATGGAACAATTAACGCATGACTTGACTTTTACAACTGCAACAAACGATCACTATCTCAAATCGCACAATCATATAGCAATAACAGAAGTTGTAATGGCAAACAACTGTAAAGCACCTACATAAATTTAACTACCATTATTATATGCCTCGAGTACATTTAAATTCCCTTTACAAAAGAACTTATAACCTTAACCGAGATGTATTTTGCATACAAATCCATAAAGAAATAACATTGGCATGTCTTAGTAAATTCAAAGTTTTTTTAGAAAAATCGTTTAAAAGTGAAACACGTGTGTGTTTTCAATACTTGAGTATTATTTATGCATTTTTTACATATTTACGATCTTAACAAAGGTAGAAATCATAAATATTTAAACACAAGTGGAAATAAGAAGGTAAATCGTACACATAATACGCCTACACTTTCATTTTCAATGTATAATACACACGGCAAACTTTTATGGTCCTTACAAAGTCGAAATATCATCGAGAGACACTGTTTAAATCAACTCCCTTTCATTTCCCAGCTATAAATTAGCCTTTGAGTTGATTCGATTGTTGTACCTACACACGTGAATTACACTCCTGTATACACTCACATTTAAGCACCATTTTACTTTCGCTGAAGACAAAAGGACCCATTGATTCTTTATGTGTGACTTATGCTACATTGCATGATATTTCGATTATTATAAAACAGAATGGTGATGTAAAAGGTGGCCATTAGTTCGTAAAGAAGTCATTCAGAGTGTATAATACAGAAAGAGAATAATGAATGGCTCAATTGAATTGACTATGTGTTGTGTTGTATTTAGAGAGAATGAAGCAATTATTTTAATATACTGTCCGCCTCTCCCTATTCACTTTGACGATCATCATTGAAGAATGGACCACACTATATATACATACATACGCTCTTAAAAAGACAAACATTTAATAACATAATGAAATGAATGAATGAATTCACAGCGTAAATCAAACTCATAACGACATAATATGCTCCAGTGGTCCAGAAATGGATATATTGCGAAAACGATTTAACGTTTGACATGTACAAAGTATAAAACCCCATGAAGGAGTACATTTAACAAATATACCAGTCTTATTAAAAATAATTTAATATGACAACTGCATATTATATTCTAATACAAATAAAATAAGAGAATGTTGTATACAAGTATAGTCATACATGTACAGGCACACAATTATTGAGATTTATATTTCATTAAGTTTTCATTGCTGATGATTCGATATAGATAAATATCGTCAACTAAACAGAAAGAAATACCTAACACAGTTATTAAAGCAAACCTTCAAGTTCAAGTCGAAGTCGAACTGACCATTAAACTTTTAGATACTACAAAGCTATAGGTGATAGGAAGTTCATTCAATGTATCCTAACCATATTATCCAAGTGTTTTTTGCATGGCAAACAAATTCTATACGAGAGACGAATGAAATGTTCTATATATTGTGTTATTTATAAATGCAGAATAGATATGTAGATGACAGGCCTACAAAATTTCAACCACCCAGTATCTCCCATCCCAATCCAACGAAAAAAAGATGAATGTCAACCCCATTATTGTTTCCATTCAGATACACATGCAATCAAAGAGTAACTACATAACAACAATTATTATATTACAAAACAACACAACCCCTTCTTGATTTATTAACATAAAATTATACCCATATCATTATACCGATCTATTGTATACAGACATTTACATTTATTGCATACAGATACCACTTTAATAAGTTTTTTACTATTGATCTTATCGATTCAGTTCCTTATTGCCTTAAACGATTAAACGGTAATAATACTGTAATTGATTAAGTACCTCTGTAATCAAATTACCATATGTATAAAATTCGACATAAAAATTGAAACATCTGCTATGGACGATTCTACATAATTGTTAGGCAAATATTAAAATCTATTAAATTTAGATAAATGATAAAATGAGGCAGTTCCCATGTATATGTATGGCATGTGAAGTATCTACAGAATGTTCGAATAATAAGGAAAAGTGTCTTGAGCAAATTAAAAATGCACGGAACTGGATTGAAAATAAATTGAGTTTACATTCAAC
>JAQFYB010006589.1:0-11987 GCA_034694085.1 Pogonognathellus longicornis
AAACTCATAAAATTATACTGGAATAAACCGTCAGGCGTAATAAATGCTGTCTTTTCTCTATCGCATTCAGCAATAGGCACTTGATGATAAGCGGCGTGCTGGATGTTGCAGTTGGTCGGTCTTTCCTTGCTGGCTGATCTGCGCGACTCTAGCCACACGGCAATGCCACTGTGTATGCTCTACTGCGCACCCGACCACTGTTTTGCCCCTACAATATTATAATAAATTTTAAATAAGTTAAATAATATTTTAAATCAGCCAAGGGCGTAGAAACCACTGGAGCAGGTAGAACAGTAGCCCAGGACGGCAGGATCTAAAGCCGCCAAGGGTGTGGGCGTCAGGGACTAGGGGCGGCGATAGTCTGATGGGAAGGAGGCGCCAGGATTCTCGGGCTGCCAACCGCATTCAATTGATGGGCAGCGGGAATAGTTTGTTTTTCAGTTTTGGCAATTGGAGAATTTTTGTATTGAAAAAGGCCTTGATGAAAATGTGTGAATTTGAGGAGCTGGTTCATTTGAGCTACTCCGAAATGTAAATTTTACATGTAGGCCTATTTTAATCTAGAATATTCCGAATCTACTTTTCTTGTAATTATTTTTGTTTTTTTTGCTCCAGAGCGTCACTGGGTAAAGCTGAAATATTAAAAGCGGAAATTACAGCATTTAATATGAGACAATATTATTATTTCCATTAACTTTGACGAGACAGCTAGTATAATTCATTGATCTTAGTGTTATTATATAGCATATTTTTTAATATATACAATGGTAAATAAAAATATATTTTTGCCTCTTCATTGTCTTCATTACAGTTCATTGCTCTCTAGTGGTCGTCTCACTTTGTCAAACAAACCGAAGAAATTTTCTCATTCTGTCTCACTGTTCCTTTACCTCTCAAATTCGCACAACTTGTTCAAATCTCGGGTGTTTTATTGCGTGGTTCAATTTCGGTACAAATATTTCTTTACTTTGAAATTGAAATAGTGATTGCAACATTGTCATAAATTTGAATTTCGGGATACTAGCTATGGAAATGCCAAAAGAACGTGAGGATTTGAGTGTGGAATCTAAAAATCCACTACTAATTACCACGGTAAACAAATATTTACACATTATAATACTTAACTTGGATGATTCATACTTTGGACCAACAATTTCGAATTACTATCTTTCACATTCAATTTACATCTGTTTCATATTTCTGACTACACTATCAGGCGCGTAGCCAGTATTAAAAGTTGTTGTGGGGGGACACGGCAAGAGTCAATAGAAAGCTATGGGGCGAAATCTCAATAATATGTGGTATGCAGGCGCGTACACAAGCAACAAGTGGGTGTACCCCCCAGAATGCTCAAAAATTAGATTATTTTGACGTAAAAGTTAAAAAATGTGGTTAGGCGTGATTATCGATTGGAGGGGAGGAAGTGGGGTTGCAGGACATAGTCGTTTTTTTGAGTTGCAACATTTGACTTAGAATATTTTCAGGGTTGCAACATTTATTTAGAAAAAATTATCTCGGTGGAAACATTTATTTTGGACTTAGAAAAAACTAGTTCGCTATCACCCCAAACGTCCCCAAAACGTGTCTCACTTCACACCAAACTTGCCCCAAACTGGTCGTACATCGAAACAAGTTTTTTCTTAGTCCAAAATAAATGTTGCAACTCAACAAAACGACTATGTCCCGTGACCACACTTCCTCCCCTCCAACCAGATTATCTTATATTCGAATTTTGATCTCACAATATTTAATTTCTGTGTTCAACACAGCTGTGCACCCCCAAGTTTATGATCCTAGGTACGCGCCTGAATGCGTGTATAATTCCGCATCGCGAGAAAATACGGAGTAACTTTACGTCAAATCCACAAAAAATTACACAAAATTCGAACTTTGCCTTACAATTTTTCCGATTTCCGATGTACACTTTTATGACCATAATCATTTAGGGCTACGGTACTGTACACTATACAATATAAAAAACCAATATTTAATATTGAAACCAGCAATTCATTCCAAGAAATTGTAAACTTTGTTCTTAATGCTATAAGGCAAAGAGACATTATTACCAATGTGACTAATATTTATATCCCAAAGATTTAAAATACTCGTATACACAGGTATGTAGCCAATAATATTACATAAAACTATACAAAAATTAGTAAAACTGAGTGATGTCGCAGTATTATAAGTAATGTACAATTATGAAACTGTAAAGCAAACTGAGTATTAGATATTTTAAATATATGTTACATTTAAATTCCATTTTATATGTAAAATGTTTTAATTTATCAATGCAAATTTAATGCTGGTTCTGTGGGCTATTGACCTGAGAAAGATCTTTTGGAATAAATACTACAATACAATAATGCAATACAATTTTAAAAAAACAATAGCATCCTGCTCCAGCCACAAAGATCAATTTTGTTTTGCAATATGACTATACAACTATACACAGGATTGCTCCAACGGCATTACAAGCTCTGCCTAAAAAAATATTTACTGCTTTCAATTGTCGTTAGTAAAATGCAATTTTAGCCACTCGCAGTTTTTACCGTTTTTTACTAGATAATCTTTACCATTGTAGAAAGTAGCGAGTTCATATGCAGCTATCTATCAGCTATAATCTATATTTCATGCGTATGAAATATGTTATTAGGTACCTATTTGAAATAATTACTCCATTTCACACATAGGTACTTTAGATCTCTCATGGTTAATCCTCAGTTGGACTATGTCGATTGATTACTGTTTTAGGACCCCTCTTTGCAAGACACAAAGAAAAGGAAGCGAATGTCTTCAAACAGCGATCGAGATAGTGTTGTCAAAAATATTTCGAATGTAGAAAAACCATCAATATATAATATATAGTGTTTTAACAGAGATAGCTTAGCTGTTATTCAATAAGTGTGCACGTTCATGTGTTTGTATATATTTTACTGTTCCAGGTTGTGAAGCGTGTTTTCGAATATCTACCATTCCAAGCAATACAAGAATATCGGACGGTTTGTAAAGAATGGAATTCTACCGCAGAGCCATTTCTAAGAGAAATGGGAAAAGTAGTAATATCGCCTTCATTTGGACCACTGGGATTCCTTGAATATTCTGAACACCATCTTCCCGATCTGCCGTTTACATATTTCCTCTTCATTAATACAGGTTTCCTGCTATCAGAACTGGAAGAGTTTTTCAACCTATGGGGAAAAAATATACACAGTCTCGAGTTTCTTTATTTCGGTATTATTGATAGACCAGAAGGTCAGCCAATTGGCAGACTAAATTTAGATCCACTGATTGATTTGATTCCTGCAAATAGTTTGCAATATCTAAAAATTGGTCAAAGGGGAAGCACGCCAATTCAAATATCTTTACACAAGATGGCAAATATCAACAGATTATATTTGGAGGAGTGCATAGTAATTTTAGCTCCTGATGCAAATGTTGAAGTGCTGATCGCACCGTTGGACGTCACTATAAAGAATATTACAATTATGCAAAATGATGTTGTATTACGCGACGTGCCTTTAAACGATTTAATAGATTTTAGTGCATGTGAAAATATTTGCGTTGAAAATGAAAACTTTGATTGTAATCTTTCGTTTGATTTGTCGAGTAATATTTCAAAGGCGCGTACAATATATTTTAATTGTGTAAATTTGCATAATTGGAATACTTGCCATGCAAGATTAGATTTTCTAAAAATGAAACAGTGTGCCTTTGTTGATATCACTCCAATTCAAGTTAAACATTTGACAATCTCTAATTCATTAGTAGATTTGTCTGTTTTGCCAAAAACAGTTGAACATTTGACTTTAGCGGGCGGAATTAGATGGATGAATCAGTTTAATAATGAAATGCCAGTGAACTTGCCAAACCTAAAATTTTTGAGTTTCAATTCCGACCCTTTAGATAATTTTTATGACGTTGGTCTGTTTTCAAATAGTGGTCAGTTAACTAATCTGGAATTACAAGCAACAGATGTCATGGGTGAGCATTCATGGGAAGAGAAACGATCTATTGAACTTTATTTGGATTGGTTACCTAAAACTGTTAGAAGAATTAAATTAGTACATGCGTTTTCTTTTGATATTATTGAGAAAAGTATTCAAGTGGAAGTTCTTGAATTAGAAAATTTTTATTTGGCAGGAATCAAAAAAGTTATTAGACTTATCAGGCCACAAATCTTGGTTTTGCGATTCAATGATTCCATTAGTGATAAAATTGAATTTATTTTAGAAACTAATTTAACAATTGAAAAGATTCTTCTTTTCGTTTCCAATACTGTGCCGGAAAACAGAAAAAGCAGTGGTAAAAACTGCTTCGAAAACAGTGTTTTCTCTAAACACGTTGACAAACGGTCAAATTATTATGAGTTTACTAAACAGCATGGCAAAACTATCTCAGAAAAAGAATTTTTAACTGTTTGCTTCCCAAGCGAATCAATGTACCGATACACGTAATAGAAACAATATAAGACACAAACGGTATTTAATCATTCAATTTAGAAAATTAAAAAAAATAATGCTTATTGCGATTCATTTTAATATGTTAAGCAAATGAATATATTATTATTTGTCATATATATTCGGATGAAAACGAATTATTTTATTTAAGATTCAATTTGAACTTGTAATATATTATGGTTAAGTTAATTAAATAATAAAGTCTAGCTGGTACAATGTATACTAAGGACATTGTCCACAATTACTACATAAAATAGTATTTCTATGACACATAAAATTATCGTCCGTACAGCCAGAAGCCATAAAGATCTAGATTTCAGGCAGCAGTTGGAAATTGTAATAGAACCGTATACAAGTTAAAAAATAAATAAATAATAAAAGGAAACCTTCATTATAAACTCTGCCGCTTGTCGAAACTTTTACTTCAATTCCTTATTTCCAAAACAAATCCAATAACAATATACCAACCGATTATAAAACATAACTTGAAATGGAAAGAGGTGCACTAAATGTAGTTTGTAAGATTTTAATATTTTGTGTGGCAATATTTTGTAGATTAAAATCAAGAATTTTATTCTATTGGTTATGCCTAACATTTCCTTTTAATTGTGGTTTGTTAATATTTATTTTCTGGTTTTACATAGTTCGGCAATAAATATTTGAATACATGAGTGTAAGAGTTCTTTGACCAGTAAAATATTAAAAATGCTGGAAAAGTTGTATACATTTCAAATAATAATAAATACACTTCAGATAATTGACTGTATAGGATCAAAATAATACCGCATTTCAAAACAATGAAAATAATGATACGACTGATGTACCTTAGATTTGCCTCATACCGAAGCTAACTCGTTCGCCGTTGGTAATAATATCAATGCTGCGTATTATGTCCTATATATCAGGCAGTCCGCGCCGCTTATTCGGCTGTTGTATTTGGGAAGGCCTGACTTGTGCCCAACATTGTCAATATTTTATGACTTTGGACGCAAGTTGACGCCAAAGATGGTAAAATATGGTGGCCAAAGTATATAGACATTGTTGCTGGGACCTGTCCCTTCAAGAATATGTAAATATTTCCGTCCAACTCTTCCAGTAAATTTTGACATACCTATCCATGTATTTAATTCTTTGCTTTTTCCGACCATGCATAACCGTAACCTATGATAGTGTCGTCAAGCTCTATCTTGGGATTATCGTACGCTAGACTACAGCTTGGTGGACACTCAAACAAAGATGCGTGAGGTAAAGTCCAAGATTGGGTATGGCAATCTTGGATTTCGAAATTAATGATTCTTGAGTATTCCCCATTCTGAAATTCCCCGAATTTAAATTGACTAGTGTCAATATATCCACGAAACACAACCGCATTGCCGGACAAAAATTACTATAATAATTAGATTTTTTATACATAAACGTTTAAATAAATTATTGATGTTTACCATTGTAAAAGATTCAGAGTAAAAATAGTAACGATAATTTATTAATAATCATAATAATTTACAATATCAAATACACAATCAAGTGTTCACATATTATAACATGTCTAGCTTAAACTAGCTAACCTATACTATTAGGGGCGCCATTTCTTTTGTAAATATAGAGACCTTAGGTAGTGGAAGCCTTTCAAGATTATCATTGCAATGCAATAAATGAATATTTTTACATTCGATGCAAATTTATAAATGCAAAAATAAGACATCTCTAAACCAAACACAAAAAGGCATATTAACAAAAGTATTAAGAGTGCAACGAATACAGTGTAAATAATTGTACTGATTTTCATTACTTTTAAAAGATTTTCCAAGTATTCTAATTTTTCCCTCTCTTTAGTAAAACTAAGTGCATCTTGATTCCCATAATAGCGTGATAAAAATTCATTTATACCAAACGACATAAGCCGCGATGATGATTTTTGAAGTACACTTTGGTAACGATTGTAGAAAACGAGGTAAGTATTAGAAAAAGAGACGAGCTCCGGCAATAAGTGAAGATCCCTCTTTCCTCTAGATATCCTATTAAACCAACTCTTAAATTTCCCCAAAAAAATTCTTTCTCTCTCTATATACTGCCAATTACCTAATGCACTTCCAGCTTTCCTAGAACTCGGTAAAACCGAAACGATATCAGAAATATTTTTTGTCTGGATGTGGTTTTTCAGAAAATTCACCGTAACGGGATAGCGCGCTAAATCACCTACATAACCAAACTTGTAGCCTGCATCAATGAGTTGGGATACATTTTCATAAGGTGATTCTAGAACCGGATCTGCGTATTCACTTTTGACAAAACATTCGTAACAAATGGAGAGAAGCCATCCACAGAGAGAAAGAAGCAACAGGATTTTCTTTGAGATTGGAGTGTGATTCTGACGAAAGAGAAGAGCAATTCCTGTTAGCCAGGAGAAACAATGACGACTTCGATGAAGCTTCCTTACTTTGGCAAAGTACAAGTACGCGTACATCGTGACGATCAGGTAAGAAATGCAAATAAAAATCCAAGACGTTTTGTCAAAACCAATTTCAAACCAACTCCAAACACCAAAAGGAATCACATTCATCTTTTTGTAATAGACAAAATGGTAAGCAAATGTACCCGTAATTTGTAAACTGATGCCATATTTATGGGTTAGGCTTGGCGCCCATGTAAGTATGATAATATTGTTATCCATATCGGTCTTCATCACATGTACGGGTGTGAAATTGTATATTTTTAAAATGGTTGAGCTTACAATACTGCCGCTACTGCATTGAACACCAAGTCGAATATTCGTGTAAATTGAAGCGGTGCAGTTTTCATAAAAGTGTTGTACGACATTACTCATTACATAATGTTTCATAATTTCAGTGTTAAATACTTTGAGTTTCCAGATTGATTCCCATTGATGTGGACTGAAATTGTCTTCAGTGACTGATATGAGATTATCTCCAAAACGGGGTCGTATGTAAAACTTCATATTTCTTGCACCCACCAATACATGAACAAATTTTGCATCGAATGTTTTTGTTGATATCGTGAAATTGCTCTCCAAATCTTGCAATGTCATCCCACCAAAGTGGTGAACTATGATGACATAACTGTTCTCGCTAAAACTTCTGTAACCATTCACCGCATACAAAAGTTGATTCGCGTTCAACGGATTCACAATAATTTTTAACTCACATAATTCTTTACTTTTCATTTCCAGTTTATCGTATCTCTTTCTGTAGGCATTTTCAACCTGATTAAATGACTGAATTTTCCATGGCTGGGAATGCTGATTTGTATTCAGAAACTTTTCAATGATATCCTCATCGCCAACTTTTATTACTAAACTAAAGTCACAGTTTCTAAAATATTCCAGGTTTATTTCAAAAGCAGTAGAAAAAACAATAACCAAAATAGCGAGAAAAATATGGCTTGTTCGCAAAATAGACATTATGTGTCTCAATTCGTGTTTAACAAATTTAGCTACCGTATTAACAAGCAACGTTTTGAAAACTAATGTCAGACACAATAAATCTCTTCTTATCTCTGCTTATGTTTTTAACGTTAGGTTTTGTAGCAAACGCAAAAAGAAATGAATAAAAAAGTTTAAACTGTAATGAGTATTATTCTAGATCTATTTACAGCACCTGTGTACCTAGTTATATTTAAATATTTCATAGCTTGTGTTGTGTTCGTGTGACCCAAACTGGATTTTCGGTATTTATTTAACAGTTCGTGCTTCAGGCTGAGAAGGAATAAACTGTATTAAAACAGATGTAAGTAAGTAGCATCAGCTGTTGGGGTATCTTGGGAATCTTTTGGGTGTCTCTTGGGAATCTTTTGGGTGTCTCTTGGGACTTTTTGTTTGTGTGTCTTGAGTAACATTTTGCGAATTATTTTGGACAGTTTTTGATGAATTGTAACACATTTCGAATCGTTTCTTATGACTTTTGAAACGTTTGCGAACATTCAGGGGATGTTGGAGGTGTAGTAGATATGTATACTGTGTATACTTTATTTAGTGTAGTAGCAAGATATCTCCAATAGCAACTGTGCAAGATAACCCAGTATGTAGTTTTTTTAAATAACTTTCGTTTTCTAGTAAGATTTAAATTAAATCCAGCTTCTGATTTGACATGATAATTGGTTACAATTTATACTGTACGTTTACAATGGGAAATTTGTTGGCATGGTTCTCGTTAAACTATAGTTAATGAAATATTTAGTAAAGGTGTATTAAATACATTAAATTAGCATTTAGTAAAGCTGCATACTGGGATACCTTTTACAGTTATTATTGGGGATATATACTTTTGGGTATTGGCGAGAGTGTAGTGGGTATCTATATGGCATAATGCTACAAGCAATTAGTGATAACAGTGTAGTAGATGCTTGTAAAGACCATTCTGGGGAAAGTACGCAGACAGACAAATAATTTCTATAAAGTATTTTCAGCTACTTAATAATATAATCCTGAGAACTCTTACTTTGATATTTCTTTAAACTTCATCTTCAAGTATCGAATACAAATGAGAACAACCACGTATGTTTTACATTTATGAAGTCAATATTACTTCGCGACTAAAAAAAACAACGACATTTATTTAACAGTTCGTGCTTCAAGTTGGCAAGAAATAGTACAATCATAACAACTCTTGGACTGTGTTATTAAACTTTATCTCTCCAAAGCTAATTCAAATGAGAACTGTGCCCGTGTTTTACCTTTCATACGTCAACATTACTATCGCGACTTAAATAATAACATTTAAGAACGACAAAACGCTGATTCTGCGATACTCGATGGTGTTTTGAGTTAGGGATATATCTCCTATCCAATTAAGCGGTAGTTTACAGCAGAGTTTGTATTTTATCCTAACTATTTTAACACAAAAGGAGGTCTTCTGATAGTCTAGCCTGAAGGTCTGATATGTATGGTTCTACTAAAGAAAATATCCCAGATAACTTGCTATTTACAAATAGTTCGTTACTGTAGATTACATCCTCTAAGTTCATGCAGTTGTTGTGGCCACAAGAGGTCCAAAATTTCCCACCCACTCATTAAGAAATCCTTGTAATAAGAAGAGGAGGACAAGGCGAACTAGGCTCAAGCTCGATTTAGTAGTAGAAAGTTAGTTTGAACACCACTATTGTGACTATAATGTTGACGTATAATATTACTGAGGGTAGGGCGGTGTATAAAATTCTTTTGGTACCGCTTACATTTGGGTGTAATTTAGTTTGACTCAGATAAGGTTAGAAATACTCGAATATGAAATTCAATTAATATGAATGCTATAAGTATATTTATTACATGAAACATTTGTGATGCTACATTGGATTTTGTGAAGATTTCTTTAATGGGATCAAAGGACGTTTATACAATACAAATAATCAAGCGCAAATTAAGAAATAAAAACACAGCCTTAACTGAGATTGAAAATATTTTCTCAAAATTAGAGAACAAATAAATATTGCAAAAAACGTACATAAAAAAATTAATACATATAGATTTCAACTGTAATAAATAATATTCTAGTTATACCTACAGTACCTAGTTACATTTGAATATTCATAGCCTGTATTGAGTTCGCGTCACCCAAACTCGATTTTGCTATATTTATTTAAAAGTTTGTGTATCAAGCTGGGTAGGAACAATACAATTCTGATAACAATTAGACTTGAAAATTTATCTTGAAGTATCAAATACAAATGAGAACAGCCACGTAAGCTTTACTTTTATCAAGTCAATATTACTATCGCGACTAAAAAACAACTTTTACGACAAAAATAAACTTTTTCGAAGAAACCAGTTTTTTTATCTAGTGTGAAGTCCAAAAATTGGGGGACAGCCCCCTGAACCTCCCTAAATACACCACTGTAAGCAGTAGGTACTATACAAAGTATTTACAAATATTGCACATTGCACACATCGTTGCACATTGACATTCACATTCATACTATGAACATTATATTCCTTTATTGAGTCTCAAGAGGAAAGGTCCAATAAAAGTTGGGTTAAAAGTTATTTTGACATTAAAACAATAATATATCTGTACTGATTTGTAATTCTCATACTACGTAGTGTGTATAGGTATATAAGTATTTTATAACAACATATGAACCTGAGCTTGTATTCCTCCGACAGAGTGGTGTCTATAATAATTTTTGTATTCGCTTCAAACGTCAAAATATGACGCCGAACAAGGTTTATGTAACTTTAAAAGCACTCGCGTTATTGGAAAGTAAAAATATAGTAGCATTTAAACATGCTGCGTGTGAAGTACAACGGACACGATAGATTTATAGTATGATCAGTTTAAGACATTTACTATATTGGTTGATATTTAACCTTTATTCTACCGCCACATTTGAACAAACATGAGTTGAAGTATAGTAAATGCGAATTTTAAAATTCGACAATTGCATTTTATAATGCTAATTTTACTATATTTCACATTTGGGGTTTTTGTTTCGTATTTGGATCGAACTAAATTGATTCGATTTATTTGTTCCTCGTTTTAAAATTTTCCCTCCCCCAGAAATCAATTTCTGCATAGAGCCTTGCTGTGCACGGTGTGCACCCCTGCCTGGTTTTATATTGAACTTTAAACAGAGTGATATACATTATGTTTTAGAAGCGTGTTGCTCAAAAATATTAATTATATGTGTACACGCATTTTAACCATTTTCACAGTTGAAAAATGATTGGTTTTAAGTACAAGTAATGCGAAATTTTTGAGCATACCAATACCTGATTAGCTTGTTTGTTATATGTTGTTTGAATATTAAATGGTTCCCGTAGTTCCAACTTCATTGGAGCACCCTCTTTTATAATCCTTGGCTACGCGCCTGTCAGACATACGCACAGTCACATGTAATTATATCAATTTAAATAAATGTTCATAATTTCAGTGCACATTTGTCAATAATATCGTATGTTAAGACTAAGACATACTGACTCAAAACTTATATTGACCCAAAACTATAATGTTGTTGCAATGATGTTACAGTGAAATATAAATTTTGGCTGAAAATAATTTTAAATATTAATTAATATATTTCATCCATTGACGATCACCAACAAGAGTTTTCGAATTGTAGCTACAGTTTCTGAAACATTTTACAAAACCACTCTGGGATATGGTTTATTTTCCAAATGGCATTTTAAAGGTTAAGACAAATAACCGAAATACATTATGTTATTGATGTTATGTTCTTCGCTATTTAATAAATTAATAATAAATGTTCCTGGCTACTTTGTAAAGTTGTCACGAATTGACTTTCCCTACACGTGCGCCCTATGTACTCAATATGAAACTTTACACTGCATAGTAAAATATTAATATGTAATCAAATCACTAAAGAGCATTGTATAAAGAGCTTCGTTGTGATAGATAATATATATAACAACCAAGGCTCGGCAAAATATGTTTTTTCAAACCCCAAATATGTACCTAATATGTTCGAAAAAAAGTGTAAAATGTTTTTTTAAATATTTTTTTAAATACTCTTTTCCCCTATAATAATGCATCAAAATAAAGCGATTTGAAGTGGATGCAA
>JAQFYB010006590.1:0-11985 GCA_034694085.1 Pogonognathellus longicornis
TACAATATCAATAAGAGTAATAATATAGTTACTTATTACAAAGCTACTCAAAGATGTCTTCTAAAAAGTAATAAAAATGGTGGATAAATGTGTTAAAAGTCTACACAGAACATGTAAACACGTACTGTAATCGTATGCATTTATTTTAGGTTATTAATATATTTTAATATTACGATATCATAAATATAATACCTTTAAGTATTCATTGAATAAAATAACGATACGCCATAGTATTTATAGTCTGAATCGCAGCCACACTACATTAAAATCAGCCAAGTGTTGCAGTTGTAAGTAGTTTCGTTCCTATCACCTAACCTATTCGAATACTCCAAGGTATCGACCAATAATTAATGACTTCCAAACAAGGATTTTGAGATATCAACTTCAATTTCAATAATCGCCCAGCGTCGTATTCCTATAGAATATAAATATAATAAGTAAAAATTTTATTTTGTACTCTACCTGGATTAAAAAGTAATTTTGGTCAATTAAAAAAGCCAAACTATAATATAAATATTAATTACCCGAGTAAAGTCAAACCTCCCAAGTTTAACTGTGAGTTTTACAAGATGAGAAAATCTAACAGATCTTACTAGTTCCTCTACAGAAAATTTCAATGCATAGCTTCTTGGAGTGTTGATTCCAAGTTCGACTAAATCTGCAAAAAATAAGTACATAAAATATTAAAAACAGAATTCAGTGACAACTATAACGTCGCACTCTATAAATATATTCTGAATTAAATTCCCTAATAGTTATGGGCAAAAATCAACATAAAATTTTTGCGTATCGCGATTTAAATTAATTTTTTGGGTGAAATAAACTCCCCAGTCAGCGGACTGCATTAAAATATTATTAAATTATAAATATACACAATATTTTAAACGAACTTTCCAAATTGGCCAGAGAAATTCCAGTGTTGATATTTTCCTTTTCATTAACACCAATAATGCCGAAACGGGTCACCTCAGTAAAGTCCCCTTCAAGAATTGTCAATTGTGTTAAATTCTTGCAAATATATTGAAGCAAGTGATCCTTTAAAAATGACGGACAATGGATTTTCAATGCAGTGAGGTGTTTAAATCGCAATAACACAGAATAATCTATGTTACTAATGTTTTGGAAATAGTACTGATGTCTGCAAAATTCGAAGCCACGAAACTTAATGGATTTGATGTTAGCTGGAAACTTGGACAAAAACCACATGAAGTCACCCAAATCATCTGGCTTAAAACCCTCATTCGGACACGTCAAATCGAAACTTCGGAGATTTGAAATGGTTTGCAGAAAATCCCAATTCATTGTGGTGTTCTCCATTCCTTTACGATACATAAGACTAAACACCTCAAGCTTTTCATTAAATCTTGGCTGTTTCAGTAACTCAAAAAGAGGAGCTAATGACAAGCAATAACTTGCACCGAAATGAAATTCTATTAAATTGGACAAATGATTCCGTAAAAATTGAATTACAAGTTCTGGGAAATTTTCGGCGTTCAGCATGTCTCTCATTAATTGATGCCACTTAATGACAGTTAACTTCAATTTAGAGAGTTTTGGAAATTTCGTTGCGTGCAGGGACTCCAAGTCTTTGAAGTCGATGGCTAAATTTAACTCTGTCAGAGTTCCGCTGCTGTTATTTAGCAAAAGAGCAGGATAGAAACAATTTTTTGCTACAGAAGGCTCCGTGTAAATGAACTTGACAAGCTTCATATTTTTAGTTATATCTTCAAATAATGTTAGTAGACCATCTAATGCTGAATTTTTATTGCTGACAAATGTTCGTAATTGTAAATCGTTTGTAAGTGAAGTTGGTCCAATTTGAAGCTCCTTCAAATTTGCAATTCTAGTCCGCACATTTTCATCTCCTAAGAATGACATAGAATCAACTTTTAAAATGTTGAAAGTTTCAAATTTTAAAGATTTCAATTGTTGGCAGTTGGAAACAATTAGTAGGGCACGAGAATTTCTTTCGCTGTCTGACAACTTGTCAAGTCCTTGTAATTCTAAGTACTCCGTTTCTTGAAATATTATTTGAGCTATGTTGGATAAAGTATCACGATTCAATTTATCGACTTCCACAATGGCTCTGGATAACTTGAAAACGTGTATTTCCATTTCTCCAGTAACTTTTTGGCTTGCGCAAGAGGTGAAACGATAGAGGGTTCGCACTCTGTCCCGTAAATATTTGTTAACGTAGCTTAATCGCTTTAAATCCATGATGCTCAAATAACTTGCGATTTCACTCAAAATCTAAACAATGGAAAAATTATTTTGTGTTTTAAGCTTTCAGTAATACCTAATTGACAGATTTTAACTGTAATCTATCTCTCTCAGTTGAACTCGGTGGGTAACCTGGAAAAATTTTCAAGACCGCGCACTACAACTGCCAATCATTGCAACATGTCAGGCTACTGTTCCAATGATTGGCTATTGTTGGTGGTACAATATTTTATTTCTCGGTGGCAACATGTAGTTTGGAAAAAAATATTCTAGGTCTAAGCAAAATGTTGCCACCCTAGAAATATTCTAAGCCAAATGTTGCAACTCAAAAATGTAAATCAAAAGTGTCACGACCCCACTTCCTCCCCTTCAATCTGCTTTTACTCTTATTCATATATCAAAAGGTCAACAGAAATAGTTTACAATCAATGGTTGGATTTTAAAATCATTGATGATATCTAATAATATAATATATTTCCATCCTTTTAATATACTACTGCTATATAATATTTTGAGTTTTTAAAGAAACGGTCGATTCAACCGATGACCGAAATAAGATAATCTTATTTCAGTTTTATATGATCAATTACTTTGATACTGTACTACAACAGTACAACATTATTAGCGGCTGGTGGTGATAGTGGTTAGTATGTAGTAATATTTTTAAATTGTTATTTAATTTACCACATCGTTCCCCCACAATATTTTTGACTCATCTTCAGCACATTTAATTCCAGAGGATCCACCTACAATATACATTATTATAATGTGAAATGTGATTTACCTCAAGATGTACGATAAAATCTATTTTTATGCTTAAAAATAATCAGGTACCTAATCAAATACTGAATCATAAAACTTTGAACTTCATAAATAATTTTTATATATCTGATTTTTAATTGCAATAAAATAAGTAATACCAGCCACAATAGTATCCATTGTTTCACTCCAGACACCAGACAGGTCGCAGGAATTATTAGTGATTATTTTGAATTACCTTACTAACAACTATCAACTATTAAAACTAAGATTGAAAATAATTTTTTCACTATCTTTGATCTTCTAACAGGTGACAGGAATCAGTATTTTGTATTCTTGCTCCGATACGAATATGGCGCACTTAAGTTTATCCTTGTGCATTTCCTGTCCTAATTGTATATGCATGATAATCTCATCGCAACGGAACTTCACTAATCACTTTGATCTGTCGCCTGATGGATTCGGTAGCAGCCGGAGCGGTTGGATTTAGGGAAAGTTTTGGGAGGGTCCAAAGGCGTATTAAAGGAATGTTTTGGAAGGGTCCAAAGGCGTATTTAAGGAATGTTTTGGAAGGGTTTATTAGCATATTTACCCAAAACATTCCCTAAATACGCATCCTCCTCCCGCTGACCCCTTCCCAACAAAATCCATATAGATGTGCAGTTTGGCGGATATAGGATTTTTCAAGGGGGGGGGGTGTTTCATTCACATGATTGAAAACATCGAATCAAGGCCGCATCCATAACGATTTTTGGGTGGCCAAAATCCATATGGACAGGTACAGGTACAGATGCAACACTATTCGCGCGAAGCGCGCAAGTTTTAAGCCAATTTTGAGCAAAATCGAAATGATATGCATTCAATTCTCGCGTAGCGCTAAAATTTTTGCGATTTTTTGCCCTTTAAAGCCAAAATAACGTCTTTTTGGGAATACGCCTTCTTATCTAGTGTATTTTCAGATTTCAAGGGGGAGCCGGGGGAGGGTCTGGACCTGTTGTACCTAGTGCTAGATCCGCCACTGTAGATGAGTGATACTCCTATCTTGATGACAGCCAAATCAGTCTGCATGAAACGGTTAGCAGTTTTATTTGCAACGAGAAAGTTTTGGGGTGTAGTGAAACAAGTTCTGGGAGAATTTTAGAAACATTTGAGACACGTTAGGGGCGATGAATTGTCCCAAGGGGGGTTTTGTGGGAAAATGGTGAAGGAAAAATAATGTTGGTCTGGGAGTAGGGTCATTTTCATTTTATAGCATTAGTAGCTATATTAAAACGAGTATAGAAAAATGATGGAGACATTTAGAAAGATTTGAGACACTTTTTTTGATGACCTGAGATACTTTTTATCATTGTTGACATGCATGTAGGAAATGTATAAGAAATGTACAATTTGAAGGCGGCACTACGGAAGGGCAATCCGTATTGCCGCCTTCATATTGTATAATTCCTTACCCTGGGGGTAATTGCGGCCATCCTGTATATATACGCCCTTGATCTAATCGTTGTCAACGATTGTTTTCATCATTGTTGAGATCCATTGCCCTAGTTAATTGCCTCCATATTGTATATTTCCTACCCCTTGGTACAATGTCTTCATATTGTATATTTCCTACCCCTTGGTACAATTGCCCTCATATTGTATATTTCCTACTGCTTGGTGCAGTTGCCCCCAACCTGTATATTCCCTTGAGTGTCCAAATTGTTGTCAAAATTATTGACACCTTTATTGGTACCCCCAAATAACCTATGGGAAATTTGAACCAATTTGTACCACCATTTATTTCTTGAGTTCCGGCGCTTGAAAACCCTGTTGGAACATTTTCTGTGACCTAGTTCGTAAAGGATTTGATCGATATTGACCCCATTTTGGACTGAAACCTTTATTGAAACCCTTAGATGACATATGCGAAGTTAGGATTTGACTAAATTCAGTGCCGGTCTTAGGTTTTGCGGGGCCCCGGGCGAGATGTGTCACACTTTACGAAGAAATATGTTGGCATGTTGAAAAATTAGGTCATAATAGTATAGGTTAAAAAGATTTGTCATTTAATTATTTATGCATTATAATTACATGAATACACGATATCAAAAATGGACTTAAATTTCATTAAGTTAATATAAATTTGTACTCAAAGTGCCCCACGCGGGGCCCACTTGAGCGCGGGGCCCCGGGCGGTCGCCCGGGTTGCCCAGGCCTAAAACCGGCTCTGACTAAATTGGTTCTTAGGGTCTTGAATTATGTCGTACAAGTTTGCACGGAGAAACAGACAGACAAAATCTAATGTTTCTCCTAGGCTATTTCCCATGAGTCATCCGCTTTCCTGTCTTTAATTGCTGGCAAGAAATACCTCCAGCTCTTAATAATGTTATAATATATACAGATAATATTATAACTTACCATTAGTGAACGACGAACGAATGTGAATATAAAATAAATTTCATTTCCATTTTAATTCTTCTAATTAAATATGCATTTATTAACAGGTAGGCATAGATGCTGTACATCGTATGAATTTATTTCAGGTTATTAATATATTATAATATTACGATATCATAAATAGACCATATTTAAATATGTATTGAATAAAACAACGATAAGTATTTTTTACATTCTTAATCGCAGCCATACTACATTAAAATCAGCGACGTGTTGGAGGTGTAAGTATTTTCCTCACTCCGCTGCGAATACTCCAAGGTATCGACCAAAAATTAATGACTTCCAAAGAAGGATTTCGAGTGAGCAACATCCATAATTGCTCAGGGTACTCTTTCTATACAATATAAATAAATAATTAAAAATCTCAATTGGCATTGTGGATTAAAAAGTAGTTTTATAGTTGGTTTAAATTAAAACTATAATGCAAATATTGATTACCTGAGGAACGTTAAACGTCCCAAGTTTAACTGTGAGTTTTACAAGATGAGAAAAACGAACAGATCTTATTAGTTCATCTGCAGAATATTTCCATGCGTAGTTTAGAGGGGTGCTGATTTCAAGTTCGACTAAATCTGCAAAAATATGTACATCAGATAATGAGATAATTAATAAAGAGAGAGTTTTATGACATCGCGTTCTATAAATATATTCTGAATAAATTATATTCCCTATCTCTAATAGCTAATGACAAAAATCAATATACAATTCTCGCGTGTCGCAAACAATTTCGCGATTTGAAGTCATTTTCAATTGATTGAAATGAAATAAACACCCCTGGCTACGACGGTGAACTGTAATATTATTTTAATAAATAAAAATATAATTTTAGACGAACTTTTCAAGTTGGCCAGAGAAATTCCAGTGTTGATATTTTTCTCTTGATTAACACCACTAATGCCGAAACGGGTCACCTCAGTAAAGTCTCCTCCAAATAGTTTCAATTGTGTTAAATTCTTGCAAATAAATTGGAGCAAGTGATCCTTTAAAATAAACTGACAATGGATTTTCAATGCAGTGAGGTGTTTAAATCGCAATAACACGGAATAATATGTGTCACTAATGTTTTGCAATTGGTCCTGATATCTGCCAAATTCGAAGTCCCGAAACTTGATGGATTTGAGGTTGGCTGGAAGCATTGACAAAAAACACCCGAAATCACCCAAATTCTCTGTATGAATCCAATCATTCAGAGACACCAAGTCGAAATATCTGAGATTTGAGATGGTTTGCAGGAAATCCCAATTCTTTGTGGTGTTCTCCATTCCTCTACGATACATAAGACTAAACACTTCAAGTTTTTTAGTAAATCTTGACTGCTTCAGTAACTCAAAAAGAGGAGCAAATGACAAACAATAACTTGCACCGAACTGAAATTCTATTAAATTGGATAAATGATTCCGTAAAAATTCAATTACAAGTGGCGGAAAATTTTCGGTGCGCCTCAGGGCTGTCAATAATTGATACCACCTAATGACAGTTAACTTCAATTTAGACAGATTAGGCAACTTCATTGAGTGCATGGAGGTCAAGTCTTTAAAATGGATGGCTAAATTTAACTCTGTCAGAGTTTCGCTGCTGTTATTTAGCAAAAGAGCAGGATAGAAACAATTTCTTACTACAGCAGGCTCCGTGTAAATGAACTTGACAAGTTTCATATTTTTAGTTATTTCTTCAAATAATTTGTATGTTAGCCGACCATGTATTACTGATTTTTTGTTGCGGCTAAATGTACGTACTTGTAAATTGTCTGAAAGTGAAGTTGGTCCAATTTGGAGCTCCCTCAAATTTGCTATTCTAGGCCGCACATTGTCATCTCCTAGGAAAGATATAGTCTCAACTTTCAAAGTGTTGAAAGTTTCAAATTTTAAAGATTTCAATTGTTGGCAGCTGGAAACAATTAGTATAGGAATAGAATTTCTTTCGCTGTCTGACAACTTGTCAAGTCCTTGTAATTCTAAATGCTCCGTTTCTTGAAATATTATTTGAGCTATGTTGGATAAAGTCTCACGATTCAATTTATCGACTTCCACAATGGCTCTGGATAACTTGAATACGTGGATTTCCATTTCTCCAGTAACTTTTTGGCTTGCGCAAGAGGTGAAACGATAGAGGGTTCGCACTCTTTCCAGTAAATACTTGTTAGTGTAGCTTAATCGCTTTAAATCCATGATGCTCAAATAACTTGCGATTTCACTCAAAATCTAAATGGAAAAATTATTTTGCATTTTGTTTTCTATAAAACTTAATTACCGGAATCTAACGGCAAGCTATCTCTGAGTTGAACTCAGTAGGTATAACCTGGAAGAATTTTCATGACCCCTGGATCACAACTGCCCATCTTTACAACAAGTGTGGCTACTGTTCCCATTCCCATGATTAGCAATTGTGTAAGAGTTGTCCGCACACCCGCATCGTCGTTACAACTATGTAAAACATTTTTCAGGCCACTCCAGTAGGGGCGTGAAAAATTTATCGAAAATTATTGTAAATTGTTTTGGGGAAATGTCGATATATTTTGAGAAAACAGGGAAATAAAAGTAAACTTTCCAGCTTGGTATGCAATTTGTGCTTCCCTGGGGTTTCGGCATTTTTCTGGTGGGGCGACGGTTTTGCCGGAAAGTTCTTACAATACAATACAATACTTTGTACCTCAAATGTAAGTCAAATTTACATTTAATTAAAATCTAATCTTAATTAAAAATACAAGTTAATTAGAGAGAAAAGATGTCAAGTCTCTAGTGCTCTTGTCCTAATAGGGATGTGGCACTGGTGTCTAATTATATTTCCCCAAAAATATCCCCGTCTCCTAAAGGGGAACCCGTTACCCCATTTCCCGGAAAAAATTCAAATTTCCCCATTACCTTATTTCCACAAAAAATTCCGATTTCCCCATTACCTCACTGCCCCCCAAAATTTTCTTATTTCCCCATGCAACCAGGTTATAGCGTTGCAGGGCATTTTCCATCCAGCCCTGCTATGTGGTAATATTATTATATTCAAATTGTTATTTAATTTACCACATCGTTCCCCCACAATATTTTTGACTCATCTTGAGCACATCCAATACTAGATGATCCACCTATAATTTACATTATAATGTTAAATGTTATTCACCTCAAGATGTAAGATCAAATATATTTTTATACAACATTTAAAAAAATATTCATATACCTAACCTAATACTGAATCATAAAACTTTGTAAATTATTTTTAGACAAGGCATGTTTAATTGCAATAAAATACACGTAATACCCGCTGAAGTGGTTTCCATCGTTTCACTCCAGATAGGTCATAGGAATTAATAGCGATTATGTTGAACTACCTACTACAACTAAAACTAAGCTGGAAACTAATTTTTGTAACTAATCTTCTACTTTCTACTAGGATTATTAAACAGTGTCATGGAAGTTGGCATAACATCATAGCAAATACGTGGAAGTTGGCATAACATCATAATTGCATAACAAACGTGGAAGTTGGCATAACATCATAATTGCATAACAAACGTGGAAGTTGGCATAACATCATAACTGCATAACAAACGTGGAAGTTGGTTTAACAACTTAACAAATACGAGGCATTGTGCATAACTGCCATCACAACATAACAAATACGTGGAAGTTGGCATAACACTAACAAATACGGGGCATTGTGCGTAACTATAATAAAATCATAACAAATACGTGGAAGTTGGCATAACACTAACAAATACGGGGCAATGTGCGTAACTGTCATAAAATCATAACAAATACATGGAAGTTGGCATAACACTAACAAATACGGGGCATTGTGCGTAACTGTCATAAAATCATAACAAATACGTGGAAGTTGGCATAACATCATAACAAATACGTAGAAGTTGGCATAACATCATAACAAATACGGGGCATTGTGGGTAACTGGCATAACAAAATAACATACGTGGAAATAGAGCTGATATATCGAAAGACTCTCTTTTCAATCACGATCACGTTTGATAACGCAGAACTCAATCAAAGTCGATCAGGATCACACTTCACCCAGCCTGCAATAAAAGTTTGCATTGTAAAATTGTGAAACTTCAATGCCAATAATTATAAAATATAAAAATAATGATTTTGCCTTTTATAACATTTTATAGAAAGCTGCATGATCGAAAAGAGACTTCTGATCGATAATCAGCTTTAATTCCACATATTTGTTAAGTTTTTATGATGTTATGCCAACTTCCACGTATTTTTTATGTTGCTATGATGTTATGCCAACTTACATGTATTTGTTATACTGTGATGTTATTTATGCAAAATTGTCCGTATTTGTTATATTGTTATGTCAACTTCCGCATAATTTTTATGATGCATTCGCGTAGCCAGAAAAATAAATTGGGGGGAGGGGGTGCACAGCAGGGTTGTTTACAAAAATTGAAAAGGGCAAAATTCAAATATTTGTCAATTATAACGGGTTGAAATGGTGTCAATTAGGTCAAAACCAATTTCAATTGTAACAAAATTGCTCGTAGCGCGAAGTTTTTTGAAATTTTTAGACAAAATTACCTAAAGTTTTTGATGTTCTATGCATTCTAAGGTATGCACGTAGACCCTGTGCACCCCCACTGGCTATGCGCCTGTTATGCTGTAATGCAACTTATGTATAATGCCCCGTATTTATTTTGTTGTTATGCCAACTTCCATGTATTTGTGATGCTGTTATGACTGTTAAAAGCAAAATGTCCCGTATTTGTTATGTTGTTAAGATGTTATGCCAACTTCCACGTCTGTTATGGTGATATGAATGCCAACTTCCACGTATTTGTTATGATGTTATGCCAGCTTTCATAACACTTTAAAAATTGTTATAATATAATTACTCAAGCTCCGATACGAATACGAGACGAACAAGGCGCACATAAAGTTTATCCTTGTGGTTTTCCCTTCTCTACTTATAGACTAATCTCATTGGAACAGAGAAGTTCTCTGAACGATCTGATCGGTTGCCTGAGGAAGTCGCTTCGGTAGCAACCGACTTTTGTACCGCTGTACCCTTCGATTTGATAAGGTTTAAAAATAAAATTAAATGTCAAACTTTTCAATATCTTAAAACTATTTTTAATGACACAACTTCATTAAGAATTTCAAAAATATACGATTGAATTTTATATTAATGTTGATCATCACTTGGTTGTGCACCCACCTAATCAAATCCTGGGTGCGGAGCCTGGAACTCTAACACAAAATTAAGCATGGTCGGATCTTAACTAATTGTTTAATGGGGTTTTGACAGCAAGGTAAACGCAATGGGATACAGTTATACAAAACCACAATAACAACCGCCTACTAAAAATGTTTGGAAATATTTCTAAAACTTTATAGGTTTAGAATTTAGAAGTCTTAAGAAACTATGCCATTTATTATTTTTAAGCAAATTCTATTTCCATCATGTGAAGATGGGGTTCTGTAATCTGTTATTAATTAATTCATTTAATCTAAAGGCTCATTATAATTAAGTTTTATAATACCTGTCTATAGTATTCCTAATATTTACTATATTAACATAAACCATATTGAAATATACAGAATATTAGGTAGTTAGCGAAAATTTATAAGTCAGGTCCTTATTTTTTAAAACTTAAAATATTACGTCTGACTCGGTTTTACGCTCGATTCTGCTCTTAGGACGACTTATAATTTTAGTTTTACGCCTGACTTAAAAAAACTTAACGACCTGGTGTCTTAAAAATTTAAACTTGCGCGGGCTCGGGAATATTTGTTGGCAGCTCTTAGACATGCGCATTAACATTTCCTCAGTTTTAATTTTAAGTTCCACAAATACGGTTTCGCTAACGGTATGCCTTAAAACTTAACTTAAAACAGGGGACACTTAAAATTGTAAGTTTTAAGACGCTGACTTATAAATTTTCGCTAACTAACTATTATCTTGTGATGTAATAATATGTTATCTGTAATTGCTAAAAATGACTATTAACAATTTAAAAAAATTGAGACAGTTACAAACTAAATTACAAATTTGAGGAAACACTTTTTAGAAAAAAGATCATTTTTTTGGAAATAATTTTAAAATATCAGATAGAATTAAGAACATTATTCAAAAATGAATAAACATTTTTTTGAATAAATAACAATTTTGATAAACATACGAACATTTTAAAAAGTACATGGGAATTCGGACAAACAAAGGACATTAGGAAATCATCTTACGAGCAGAAAATATAATTTTGAAGATTGCCTTTTTGCATTTGATACCAATTGTTGAAACTCGGGAAAAATTTTATTGAAAAAAGTGGTTTACCAATTAGTCTTGATATGCAGATTGTAATTCTTCCTCTGCCTCTTTTTTCTTTCTTTCCCGTTGATTGATCCTTTCATTCATGAAGTCATTAAACTTTGTAGGGTCAGCTTTGTCTCCTTTAAACCCTAGCAACAAACCACTTAATTGACCCTCGGTTGAGTATTTGCGAAAAAGTAGTTGAAGTTTTTCATTTTTCAACTGATCTAGATTCCTCTTGGCTGCTTCAACCTTCCTCTTGGCTGCTTCAACCTTCCTCTTGGCTGCTTCAACCTTCCTCTTGGCTGC
>JAQFYB010006591.1:0-11984 GCA_034694085.1 Pogonognathellus longicornis
TCGGCTAAAGGCGCCCGACGCCTTCGGCTGTAGGCGGCCGAAGACGTCTTCGGCCTTCGGGTCCGGTCAACGAGCCCCAAGTGTTTGAGCGTGATTGTAGAATGTAGTATTGAAAAATCTCAATGTCCTCGACTCTTCGATCTATTAACGCGGTGCTTCGATTTTTGTAAAGGCGCCCGAGGCGGGCACCCGAGGCGCCCGCCGTGGTTGGGGCGCCTGGGGTTGAAACAAAAGCAGTAGGGCACCTCATATGTAGCGAATTTTCAGATTTTGTTGGGTTGGGGCGCATTTTTAGTGGGGTTGAGGGCGCTTTTTCTCAAAATGTATTTTTCCACTTCCAAATGTTCATAAATTTCAAATACATTAGTAAATATCCAATTTTGACCAATTAATCATGCCAAATAAAGTACTATAACGACTAGGGGGAGGATATGCAAAGACTAAAAAGTGAAAAACCAAAAAATATTATGCAATATGTAAATATATAATAGGTTGGAGAAATATTATTTAATTTTTGGCTTTGCCAATTCAGAGCGCCCGTCGCCCCAAAATGGGGCACCGGGCGTACCAAAATAGGGCGCCTTACCTAGGCGCCCGGTGGGGTTTGGGCCGTTGGGCGCCCCAAAATGAGGCGCCTTCCCCGGTGGGGTTTTGGGCGCACTTCGGGCGACCCGGGGTTAAGAATGCCCCAGGGTTTAAACCCCCAAATCCTACACAAATCGGAGCACCGTTAACTAACAGCCTGTTTACAGGATGGATTGTTGCAATGAGATTTTTTTAAATAAAATTTTATCATGATTTAAAAATTTAAGCAAATACTCAGCATTATATTTCACTGATACAAAACCAAACCAACGGACATAGTATTTAGATTGATAGTAAATTAAATGGGAATATTAAACAATCATATAATTTTAACCTTTTCCGGGTTGTACCTTTTTATTTGGCCTATTTCAATATTGAAGAGTTTTCAGTATATTTGAGAATGCAAATAATTTAGGGTAAACGCGACTAAATTTGAGTAAAAATTCATGATTTTAGTAATATACAACTACGCATAGAAACTCCGATACTAATACCATAATAAATTTAATAGTATTTTCTCTACTAAAGATAAAATTTCAAGAACAGACAACAATTCAAAAATTTGTTGAATAAAAGGTTTTAGTATTCGTCATTTCCTGCTTATATTAATCGTCGGTTAAAGGGAGCATCAGTGGCCTAATGGTAAAGCCTCGCTTTACAGTGGTGCTGGGGAATCAATGTTGAATCTCGGCAGTTCCTACTTGCTCCTTACTAAGCAATGCCTGTCTGTACAGGTATCTTAGGGGTGCATACGGTTGGTTTGTGCTATGAACTGGAGATGTGACGATTCTTCGTGATAGTCAATGACGTATCTTCGTGATTACCATATTCTCTGGGGATTAGCTTCTCTTATCAGTACCTAATGACAGTGTCGAAATGCAATGGCTTGGTAGGCTATATGAATAGGTCAAACAACCCGGACACGTAGAGCCGCGGAGTGCCTATAAGAGTATAGTAATACGGTTGCATGGAGCTGTCGCCCCCAAGGACGCAATTACACAAAGAAAAATTAAATACTTCCTATGAAAATATGGGGCAGACTGTTGTATCCGATACGGATTCTGTATACGGTCTATCAACAAGTATTTTTTTATTAATCGTCGGTTTTTAAGCTGAATCCCTTACCAGGGTTGGATATCTTATTAAGTAAAAGTATTAAAGAAAGTAAAATTTATTAAAGACACGAGTTCAAAAATGTGGTTCCCTATTTTTAATATTCAAATTATTACATAGAAAATTATATATGTATATACACAAACTTTCATGATTTATATGTTAAATTTTGTAATATTTGATTGAACGTTTTTACACTACTTGATTTATAAAACTGGGGAAAATAAGAATTTACTTGGTATTTAAATTATTCTAGCCATGTTGCATGCCAACTGTCACAAACGAAGTAAACCATTCGACGCCTTTGGACTAGTTTCTTGCTGCATTGTTCCATCGCAAATATTATTGTTTATCCTGTTGTCAACTTTGGTTGCCGTATTCCAATTTGAAATCTATTGGAAAGAAAGTACAGGAATGGAGTACTATTTGGGAATTCTGGTCACCGGTTACGTTGCACTTCACACTTTTGTAGTGACAGTGACTTATGTTGCCCCTGCGAGTGTCTATCTCCTTATTGGTAGTATTTACTTGCAGTTTGCAAATTATTGGGCCAAAGAGTTGAAGAATGTAAAATTAAATACTGCTAAAGGTTTCAATTTATCAAAACTTCTCCGGCTACACCAAGCTCTTCATATCTACAGCGTTTACATTAATTACCACACCAATTTAATTGCACCTGTTCTAGTCATCGTAGCTCACGGTCTAACCGTGTGCAGTATTTTCGGTTGTATCAAACTGATAAACATGGTTGGTGGCATGTTTTACCCTGCTGTTTTAGTTCTCGAAATTATATTGGAAACAACCCTTCTCCAACAAGCTAGTCTGGTTCATTCCAATTCTCAAGAATTTCTTATTAGATGTCGCAGAAACAAATGCTCACAAATCAGAAGATCAGTTAGGTCTATGAGACCAGTTTGCATAACAATAGCAAGTGCAGGATTCATCGACCAGTCTTTTGTTCTCACCTTTATAACATACGTGCTTACGAATGCCGTTAGTGTACTTATGGTTTTTAAATAATTCAAGATTAAAGACAACCAGCAAATTGATTTGAGCGAAAATGTATTACAATAACTAAATGAAATAATAATATGAATTCAAAATTACAAGTGACCTGTCCAGCCATGCAAGAGATATTGGAATTACTGAGATATTATAGTAACTTATAATTTGTAAAATTTTACTCAAAATAGCATCCTTACGTTGTTGCCATTTTTGATGATTGTCAGATATGTATGAATAAAATGAATCATATAAAAATGTACACCTAGGGCCATAGAATTCAGCCATTATTCTAGAGGTAGAAATGTGCAAATATAATCAAGCTAGGGCAATAATTCTTTTACAATATTAGCGAATAATATTAGATTTTAATACATAATTGAAATACTGAATTGTATTGAAATGCATATAATATTGAAAATAAATATAGTGATTTCAATGTGAAATAAATAAATTTTAATTGTAAGCAATGTATTGTATTTAAATATGCGACATTTATTTTTACAGCGAGGTTGGGTTAGTCACATTAGATACATTGGTAACATGTCAGCTATCTGAGTTCTGAAAAATAGTAACATGTAGGCTACCTTAGCAATATTTTAGACTTTATTACTTCGGATTAATAACCTGTCGGCTACTTTGTATACATAAGCTTAACTCCGTCCATAGAATGCGAATATGGGGCATATACTGACGTATTTACAAGCAGAAGAATAACCGGTATTGTTGTGAAGCTTCCGATACTTTATAAAAATATTTCCTATGATACCAAAATTCAATTAGAAGTGCATTGAAGGCCACACTGTATGAATTATATCAAGTTCGCCATAAACCGCACAAATGAGGTAGTCTAATTGTCCCAAACCCCAAGTAACATTAATGTAGATACATGTAGGTATATACCACGATTTTGATCCACTAAATAACCCAAGGCCACAAATTACACTGAAGTACCACAAATGTAGTTCGTATAGTACGAAACCCTGGATAAGGATCAAAAATGTGGTATAGGTACTAATGCATTGGAAAACAAACATTTTTAATTGACTGGCCCACATTTCTGGTTTTTCAATTTTCATTCAAAATAATTGAATGTTAATTCCATGTGTCCTAATTACATGGGATTTTTTGCACTTGTCACAAACATATGTATTTGCATGCTAATATTTGTTTGAAGCACATACATCAAAATCTGTTTTTTTAAAAAAGTTAAAAATGTGTAATCATCAAAAATGCTTCTAGTTGTATTAAAATTTTTGCATAGAAATTTCGTTACAATTACAATGATCACTAGTTTCCGTTTTTCCGAAATCAAATTCCCAATAATCAGATACAGAACTTACAAATCTTCTAGACAGGCTTTCAGCTAAATTGATATTATATGAAAAAGTATATAGTCGTTAATGCATAGCTGAGATTACTAATACATTTAATTATCGGTTATTTTGTAATATTATTTGATCCTCTAAGAAATTAGATGTTTACGGATTTGACACAACACACGCACGTCCAATTTTGTACTAAAATTTTGCCCATTCCATAAATATTGATGCATTCTCCACCCTGAAACATTTTGAAGTATCTGGAAGCAATAAAGATTTCATTGTCTCTGTTTATAACAGCGCATATAACCATTCGGCGCGCGGTGTTTATTTCATAATGTGCAGCGTTCTATGAAATGTATTTTTTGTTGAGTCGAGAGATGGCGATTACAAAGCAAAAGCAATTAACTAAGAAAAATATGAAAAAAAGAGTAGAAGGTGGTGGCGAGGGGTGGGGTGCAAAATTTGGAGGGCGGTTTTTTATAGTGTATCTAAAATATATAATTATTTGGTTGTTATATGTAGATATGTATAAATATTTATTATCAACTACTGTACTACTATACTTATCAAACAGCAATAATATAAAAAAAATAATAAAATATACACACTAGAAATTTTTGCTTTAATTCTATTTGTTGAAGACTAAATTTTAAGTTAGTATACTAATAAAATATATTTCAATTCCATTTGAGTGAATCATGTCGCATATTACTATACATAAGAATAATATTGTTTTAGTCAATTATGGATCGTCTACGTTAAAGCGTAAGTAAAATTCGGAAATGAGTGATTCATGTTTAGGTATGGCTAAGAATGTATGCATTGTATTGCTATTATGCTGACTTTTTTCTGGATAAAGCTCTCAAGCCTGGAGAGTCCATACTAATATACCATGTCGTTGCTTATAAATGGATGTAGCACACCAAACACTAATACTTATTTTATTTGCAAGCAAGTATCAACTGTCTTTTCTAATCAATAATGCTAATGTTTGAACTTACATGGTACAAGGACATTCTATTAAACTTTTGCAATCAATACTCGCTTTAAAACCCAACGTTCGGGAAAAGCGTTGAGTAAGCATAAAAATGTTGGCATTTATTTTTCATATAGATTGAACAACATTGCTTTTCTCAGCATTAGTTACCTACTTTATATAATTCCATTTATACAATATACTAGGTATGGAATACAAACCGTGTATTTTAATATTCCAACAGCAAAATTCTAAAGCAAATATTAAGGGGACTATACAAAGAATTTGCATTAAAAGAATATTATTCACGCTACTATCCGCACCTGCAACAGTGCTAAAGTTACACGTGCTCTGTTTTGATAGATGTTATTTCAATTGCTAAGAAAGTATAACTGCCTTTTCTATTCAATAATTCTAATGTTGAAACTTACATGGTACAAGGGAATGCTATTAATATTTTGCAATCAATACTCGGTTTAAAATCTAACTTTCGGGAAAAGCGTAGAGTATAAGCATAAAAAATGTTGGCATTTATTTTTACTATAGATTTAACAAATTTTCATTTCTCAGCATTAGTTATATTTAGGTACCTACTTTATATAATTCTATTTATATACTGTGTGCACAAACCGTGTACATAATATTGAAAGAGCGAAATTCTAAAAAATACTAAAGCAACTACATAGAATTTACATCAACAGACTATTAACCACATTACTAAAATTCAAAGCTATAATAATATTTCCCAATAACGTATTTGTAAATTTAATTCCAGCAAATTATTTTGAACTTGAAAAATTATTGAAACCTGGGCAAAATATTACAAGAACTTGACTGAATAATGAATTCATTGTCACATAAACAAATACTCGATACTCGATTTCAAATTTACTTTAATAACTCTCTTATTAAGATTTTATAAACCTAGAGTTAGTTTAAAATTTTAGTTCGAAGGCTATTTTTTAAAAGAATAACTGAAAATATTTGGAGGCATTTGGTAACTAAATTGCAAATACAAGCCATTGTTATCAATGAAAAAGTGTTAGAAATGAATAAAAAATGGTCAAATTCCAAGTTGCCAAACAACATTTGTAATTTGAGAATAAATAAAATGTAATTTCCAATACCATCTTCCATTAGTTATAACCCCAGTTTCATTTAAAACGCAAGAACGTGTATATTTGGTTGGCTGCATGGATTTGCGCGCTGCGGGTTTTGTTTTGAAGGCCATTTAAAAAATACCACAGAAATCATTTAAATAGAAATAGAAAAATTGTTATTTCACTATTTTTCAAACAGATATTGTAGACAATTGAAATGGAAAGAAATATTGGTAAGTACGGTACATTAATATAATTGTTGTATTTGCGTGCCTTTACTTACATGGAATAAATAATGTATGGTATGTAGTACCTAGTGTATGGAGTGTATATTTCATAGTGTCCATAAGTCATATTATTTAGCTTTACTGAACAATACTTTAGTGTTAAATCGAGTCAGATGTATGTTCAACGAACTAGACACTAGACACGACACAAACATTCTTAGTAAAAATGATTTCAAATTTGACGATATTTTCGATGACTGTGTATTTCAAATTATTCGCTACAACTGGTTTAGTTCCAATTGAGTGGTGTGCAAAAATTAAAGCAGCTTCAAAAACAAAATGTAAATGGAAGTTATGTTCGTGGTTTGTTAGTGCTTTAATAAATCTCCTTCATTTGTGTGGATTCGTTGTCTGTTTATTGTATTACATAAAATCCACGCATTCTTCTCAAATGGATCCATCTGTCGTCATAATGCTGGTCTGCATTATTTGCTTTTTATTTCTCTCAACAATCGCAAATATATCCTTATTTAGAATGGACTTTCATGAGGCGGGCATGCTAACAACAGTTTTGTTTATTTTGGATGACTTCTTGGAAGGTTAATATTTTTTTCGTATTCAAAGATCACTAGTAAAACGTATTACAAAATTTTAAATAATTAAGGGCAATAAGATTTTCCATAAAGATATGTACAAGAATAACAGAGAAGGGGTCATATCGATGATTCGTTATATACCAAGTGTTTACAAGTAATTGTAAAATGTAGTACTGAAAAATCGCCATGACCTCAATCTATTAAAACAGCGTGTTTACAATGTGGATTGTTGCAATGAGATTTTTTTTTAAAATGTCCTGTTTTAAAAATGTAAATTTTGATACACTAGATGACAGAATAAATTAAATGGAAATATTAACAATTAACATAATTTTTGCTTATAAGGTAGCATTACAACTTTGGGTATTTTGGAGAGTTTTACTTTACACTACCTACTTGAATCATAAAACTGGGAATAAGCACTACGAATTTACTTTGTATTTTAATTATTCTAGCCATTTTGCATGCCGACTGTCTCAAAAGTGTCAAAAAATTGGACACCTTTGGACTAGTTTCCTTCTGCATTGTTCCATCGCAAATATTATTGTTTATCCTGTTGTCAACTTTGGTTGCCGTATTCCAATTTGAAATCTATTGGAAAGAAAGTACAGGAATGGAGTACTATTTGGGAATTCTGGTCACCGGCTACGTTGCACTTCACACTTTTGCAGTGACATTGACTTTTGTTGCCCCTGCGAGTGTCTATCTCCTTTTTGGTAGTATTTACTTGCAGTTTGCAAATTATTGGGCCAAAGAGTTGAATAATGTAAAATTAAATACTGCAAAAGGTTTGAATTTATCAAAACTTCTTCGGCTGCACCAAGCCCTTCATATCGTCGGCGTTTACATAAATTACCACATCAATTTAATTACACCTGTTCTAATAATCGTATCTCAGGGTCTAAGCGTGTGCAGTATTTTCGGTTGTATCAAATTGATGAACATGGTTGGTGGCATGTTTTACCCTGCTCTTTTAGTATTCCTTATTATGTTGCAAACAACGCTACTCCAATACGCTAGTCTGGTTCATTCCAGTTCCCAAGAGTTTCTTATTAGATGTAGCAGAAATCAATGCTCAAAAATCAGAAGATCGGTTAGGTCCATGAGGCCAGTTTGCATAACGATAGCAAGTGCAGGATTCATAGACAAATCTTTTGTTCTCACCTATATAACATACGCACTCACAAATTCATTTAGTGTACTTATGATTTTTAAATAATTTAAGATTACCAGCAAATCGATTTGACCGAAAATTTAATACAATAACTAAATTTAATAACACAAATTCAAAATTACAATTTACCTGTCCAACCATGCAAGAGGTATTTGAATTATTGAGATATTATAACAACTTATAACTTTTTTAATAGTAATTAAAAGTAGTAATTATTGGAAATTTTACTCATAATAGCATCGCTACGTTGTTGCCGTTTTTGATGATCGTCATATATGTAAGAATAAAATGATTCGTATAAAAATGTACACGTAAGGGCATGAGTCAGCCAGTATTCGTTTTCGGGGAGGAGGGGTAAACACCATATACAAATGTGCAACATATTGCGAGTAGCTCATAAAATATAGTCCAACCAAGGCAATAGTTATTTTACAATATTAGGGAATATTATTAAAATTTAATACATTATTGAAATGCTGAATTGTATTGAAATTTTAATGTGAAATAAATAAATTTCAATGTGCAATAAATAAATTCCAATGTGAAATAAATAAATTCCAATGTGTAATGAATAAATTTCAATGTATAATGAATAAATTTCAATTGTAAGCAATGTACTGTATTTAAAATATGAGACATTTATTTTTTCACCTAGGTTAGGTTAGTTAGTTGGAACTCAATGATGGGACATAATTTTGAATTATACTATTTATTGGTAATTTATTATATATATAATAAAATATTTTATTCAGTTTTAAGTAGCCTCTGTGCTACCTTGGTCGGACAATCTACAGGGCATAGATTACAATTTGATGAACACGTGGGTCTTGCGTTTCTACGAGGTATTGTTAAATGAGTATATTTGTGTCTATAATCAACTCTAAAGGAATACTGTTATATAGCATAATCCTTATTAGTATTTGCAAAGATATGGTCATTTTAAAAATTATATCATTTGTATAAAAAATTACAATAGCAATTACATGCGTTTTAAATGCAATCGTTTTAACTATCGCTTTTACCGTTCTACTATGGATGCAAAGGTGGCTTCAAAATATTATAGCGGTAGGTGTCCGTAGAACAGAGCTGCACATCATTAAATCTTGCGAATCAAAGGAACAATTAAATTCATATGATATTATAATTGCTTATAGTTTTAAAAGACAAGCCATCCTTAAAAATAATGATGCGTGTTATATTTGTTTCAGTTTTAAATAAGGCAGTAAAAATTGAATCAGGTGCCCCTTTTATAAAACGTAATAATGGGCCCAATTAAAAATTGGTTGTCTAAATTTACAATACTACACTACACGTTGTCTGGCGACACCAAACTCTGGTCTGGCGACACCAAACTCTGGTCTGGCAACATCACACTCTCGTCTGTCGCTTTATCAGTTTTTCTCAATTATCTATTACAAAGTTACATGCCCATTACATACATCAATTTTGTATAATATTCACTTATTCCCCTACTATTCTTTCTAAGTTATTATCAGAGGGCGGATAAGTATGCACGCAATATTCGGATTTAAGCACGCAAATGTGTTATAAAAGTGGTCGAAATATGCACTCAAAAATCCATCAAAAACTAACGGAATATGCCATACAACCATAAATCATCTACATGTGCGCTAAAATAATCACCCAAATAATATCCATAGCAACAATAGAATCGCCCAATTATGCACTGAAATAACGTAAGGCTAGATATGCGCTAAAAGCAATAAAATCATTTAAATATAAACTTACGTAATATGCTAACAATTTCAATCACATAGCTTTAGTTGAGATACAGTTGTTCATTCCACAGCACAGGTGCTTTTTTATTTCACCGAGAATAAGTTATTCAATACCAAAGATATGCTAATTGAGGATACCTTCTAGATCTATAATTTGTGAATTGACAAATTATAGATCTAGAATTTTATTGTAAGTCATAAAATTCCCTCCGCCCTCTCTACAGTCCGGGGAAAACTGGGGACAACGTGTTTGGGGGGATGAAAAATGTCTTGCAACCTTGTAACCAGGTTTCATGTGGAAATAGGATAGCGTTACAAGGGAAATTTTGAGAATTCCATCCCTGCTCTCTTGTAATGTAAATGTTGAAAGGCAATGACACAAATGCACATCCTTAACTACAACATAATTGCATATCATTAACATGAACAGAAATGCATATCAGTTACATTCAGTGGCGTATTTACAGGGGCTTAGGGGGCTGAAGCCCCCTCCAAATGTTTGGACTTTAAACTAGATAAAATCAGGTTTTTTCCAAAAAACCCCAAAAAGAGATTATTTTTGCCATAAAAATGCTAAAGAGCTTAAAAAAATTTCGCGCTACGCTCCATTATATTGCAATTTCCATTCATTTTGACCTAAATTTGCAAAATTTTACTCAAAATAATTTGACGTATAGAGAAAAGGTTAGCTCAAGCCCCCTCCAAATGTCTGACCTGGATACGCCCCTATTTACATAGTATTATATTTGTTTTTAATATTAAACACACACCATCCATAAAAATAAGGATATCCATTATATTTATTTGAGTTACAAAAACAAAAAATGAAATAAATCATTTTTTAGATGAGTAATTATACGTAATACAATAAAGGTTTACATATCGTGCAATCCAATATTGGAAATGCAATATGTACATTCACTTTTTTTAAATTCATTGCACAAAATAAAGAGAGTTTAATTACTATATTTAAGGTTTACTTAGCAGGCACCGAATTGCAATGGCCAATTTCTAACACGATACCTATTATTTGAACTAATACATGAAAACACTAGAAAAGTTTTAATCAAGCGTTTCCCTCGCTCGATCAGCCTCGGGTATAAATAGTAGTAAATCATTTTAAATTTTCAACTCAAATCAACACATTGTTGCTCCTGCTTGAGCTGAGATTTATTAAACTCCTAATCAAAATGTTCATTTTCAAGAAAAACGAAGCGCTTACCGCTTTAATGCTGTTGATTTCATTATTTACGGGTGAAGCGGTTCCTGCCTCTGCAGGAGCCAACGATGGATCCGAAGATTACCAACACATTTTTGCAGATCACCCACCAGTCAGTAACACCAAGACAAGCAACAGCAGCAAATGGGCAAGTAAAAATATCAAACAAAATTTTATAATTAGGCAAATAAATATTCCAGTCATTCCAGTGCATGTTGAAACAATATTTAGATTTCCACAATTCAGTTAAAATCTTCAAATAAGACACAGTGGCGTAAGTAATACCAATGCGTCGAATATTATTCGAATAAAAAAAGATGATGGTACAATAAAAGTGCAAAAAATTTGACAAAAAAATAGATCGTTTTCCCCAAAATGAGTCTAATTTTTCATTCAATGAGAAGCATGTCGCCATATTGACATCGCATTCGCTTCACCATATAAATACTTCACATTATGGCCCGCAATTTATATTTAGTTATTCCATTGAGATAACACTATAACCTAAATGTGCATTCGTAATGAGACGTCATTCTAATCTAAATTACATTAGTTACTGTATTTAATACTTATAGCAACTAAATTGTTGTTGTTATCATCAAGGCTGTATCTAAGGGCAAGGTACTAGTGCGCCCCCCACCCAAGTCCTAATATAAAATGGTATTTTACCAAAAAAATGTCCCCTATTGAATTTATAACAACATTTTGATGCTGGCACCCTCAAGAAACCAAATCCTGGATACGGCTCAGTTTAACATAAGGTCTACACTTAAACAACACCCATATAAAGAAATTCCGCATATTTAACATAAAATAACGCAAGATTATTTGTCAGCAATTAACTAGGACGTATGTGTTATAAACAGGGATCGGAAAAATATTTTTTTAAAAACCTCAAATATGTACCTAATATGTTCGAAAAAAGGTA
>JAQFYB010006592.1:0-11983 GCA_034694085.1 Pogonognathellus longicornis
TGGTGGGCACGTGCACCCCCGGAACCAATAATTATAGTACTAGAATAGAAAAAAATTCGCGCTGCGCGCCAATATCATTATTTTTACTTTGGTTTTCACTCAAATTGGCTCAAACTTTTATTTCTACGCTTGACTGTAGACTCATGTCGGCCATGAACAACTAAAGTGATGCAACCCCGGTGGTCACTAATGCTAAAGTGACTTATGCGACTTGGTCGTTAATGCTGAATTGATGCATGCCCATTTTGGTTTAAATATCATAAACATGTGTGCCACAAAGCGTTGTTTGCTCATGTTTTCACTATCCATTGTAATAGTTGGAATAGTATTACCTAAAACCTCAGAAATAAAACCTAATTTTACCAATTTCCAGTGGTTAGTTTGGATAATTTTTTTTGAGCTTAAAGAATGTAATACGTGCGCTCTTTTTCACTAAAATCAAAGTTTGGTCAACGTTGTGGCTTGAGTTACTCTAGCACTAGTAGTGACTAAGTAGTATACATCAATTCAAAAATTAGCGACCAAAACGCATGCATCATTTCCACATTAGTGGCCACAGGGTACATCACTTTGATTGTTCATGGTGGATATTTACTTCAAATTGAGATTTTTGCTTACCCAAGAAACAGATTTCTGTATAAAACTTCGCTTTGTACCCCCAGGTTATAATCCTGGCTACGTGCCTGATACCACCCCGCAAGACTAAACCACATATATTAAAATAATATTATTTCTCATAGTAGCATATGTATATAATATAATGGTGCAGTGCATATTTATTTATTAAAGCAACATGTTTGATTTGTTTGCAATCCTCTTTAGATTCTCTTAACTCTAAATAAGGTAGTTAGTTTCATAGGAAAATAGAGCATACAGCATAGCATTCTTTAATTTCAAATTCTCAATTGTACTTCAATTTCGACACTCCAGTGTCATCTCTCTTGGTGTCCCCTAGACCCTGACGTCCTACTTGGCGGGCCACGGTCATATCTACCCTAATGTGTTCCACGCCACTTGGATCTACTTAAATACATTGGCAGACAGGTATTTGGCTAATTTGTTTGGTTTTGGCGTAAATGTATTCAAATGTCAAAATATCTCGAATCTCGGTACAAAAGTTTTGTTGCCATCAACCTGTCGGCCACCCTGGCCGTCAACATAAATACGAGTACGAGAGCAAAATTGGTCTGACTGATGATCTACGGTCTACTCCAGGAATCCAAGTGCAAACGTTAATAGCAATGTATGGCGTTTAGAAAATGTATATAACATTATATTTGAATCCCTTTAATCAGTTAGAGTATATGGCGAACAGGCCATGATTACGGCAATAAAATATCGGACATATTTGTATTTATTTGCGTCCTTGCCTAACATGTCATTCAGTTTTTGAGTTATACTTCAATTAATACCTTAGTGTTTATCACTCAGTCATGTCATGTCAAATCTGTTAGTTATATAATATTTTATGTAATTGTATAGCTTTATTTCGGTGACAACATTAGGAAATCCAATTTTACCATCAAAATTCAGAATCAGTAACTAGATTCCCAGCACTGCTCTCCCCCTCAAGTAGCAATAACCATATAGGTACTTCACTTCAGGCGCGTATAGAGGGGGATTGCCCGGGCAACCCCTAAATTTTGACAGCTTACACTAGATATTATTGACATTTTGTGAAAAACAATTATGTATATATTTTCCTTTCTTCAATATGTTTTAAGACAAAATATATAATATAAGACACATATAAGCCTGTATTGCTCGAACCAGCAATTTGAACTTTAATATATTGTTAGTCTCTGATTCAATTACAAATTACAATTAAAAGCAATTGACAAAACTAATAAACTATTGGAAAATAAGTTACTCAATACATTTGCCATAAAATTTGAAATAAAAGTGTGGAGAGAATTCTTATGGATGGGTGAATTTATTTGGGATGATTGGAAATTTGAAACGTGTCATTTGTCTGAAAAGGTTGACGCATAGTCCATAAATTCAAAAAAGGACTTGGGACTTCAATTAGTTTTGACATGTTTGAGAAAGAAATGACATTGCTCATTACTACTTCTTACTAACCTATAGAGTTCAGTTGATTGTTTTTATTATTCTTATTTACTATTAATTATTCCCTCATTGTACTAAAAGTTAATTTCTCACTTTGTACAAAATTGAATTGAATCAAGGAGGTAGGTATATCAAATAGGTAAAGTTGTTTTTTGTGTTGTTAATGCTATTCGATTAATTTAGTAAGAATAATGTACTTAGGTAACTTAATAAACTTTATATACATTAGCTAGTTATAAAAAGTTACTCTTTGATGACGTCTAAATCTAGGTAACTTAAACTTTATACATTAGCTAGTCGTAAAATATTATTATTTGATGACGCTTAATTCATACATTGGTGATTGTGTTCACATGAACATAATTCTTGTATGAGCGTATGTAGTTAACATTGGAATTTGTGGAAATAAATGATTGTACATTACAAAGTTGACAAGACTGCTAATTGATAGACTTAGGATTATGATGATACACAACTTGTGTCAAATTTTATGGTGCAAGTGCAAATATAGCATTTTGTTGTATTAATTTGTGGTATTATAACTATGTAATGTGTATGTAGCTATATATAGTTGACCCAAATAAATTAGACACCTGAGAAGAGATAATTACATTGCCAAAATTCCAGTAGTTATTTGAAAATTTTATCTAAAACTATCAACATTATTTCTACGACAACTAAACGTCTGCCAGTTAACCTATCATTATTTCTCAGGTGTCTAATTTATTTGGGTCAACTATAGTAGGATCTCACTGTACACTGTATCAAATTAATTTACAATAGAAATTACATACTTTTTTTAAAATCAATCAAATTTACCGAATCTGTCATTTCAATCATAAACAAGTTCTGATTCATTTTATAATAATCTGCATTGTAAAGTAGGCATAAATAAGCATTTTTATTTAATATACCTAGGTATAAGTTGAAAAATGCTGGATTTGACATATTGAAAGCGCTTCACAAGAGTTTCGTTTTTCCACGGATAGGAATTTTGCATGCAGTTTTTTGCTTAGGCATATAATACTATTTTAAGTGAGTTGAGTTCATAGTTCACCAAAATGTTCATTGACCAAAAACATTAAGCCCGGCAACTTGACGAAGAATTAATAGTTGTAGAAACCGGAATTGAAATTGTAAATATTCTATTTTTTCTGCTAATTTCTACTATATACATATATTATAATATCTTTAAAAATGATACCCCACGCTCACAAAACTATAACCCCATGCGCATAGCCAGGCGGGGGGGGGGGTGCACAGTTTGCACGTGCATCCCCAGAAAGAAACAATAATTATAGCTAAAAAATCAGAACTAAAATAGCAAAAATCGGAAAAAATTTCGCATGATTGTTACTTTTGGTTTTGACCTATATTGACTCATACTTTTATTTCTACGATTGACTGTAGAGACTGTAGACTCATATTATTATGTACTTCATATTGAGATTTCTGTATAAAACTTTGCTGTGTACCCCCAGGTTATAATCCTGGCTATGCGTCTGATACCCACCCTACAAAACTTCACCACCTATTTTCCATCTGTGTATACTACATGGAAAAGCTATAAAGCTACAGTATCGTAAGAATCGTAACGTGCATAAGGGGGGAAGGGAAGGGGTGAGGAACGTCCTCACGGCCGGGACATAAACGGCCAGGATCACCGGCATGCATGTTTCAAAAAAAAATATTGATCCAATAATAATCAAATTTTAGTCGCATAAATTGATTACTGAAGCACCTACCTATTCACATGTGTATTTGAATCATTTCTTACTTTCGTTCGTGCGTTATTTTACCAAAAAATCGTAAAATTTTGATGCGCTTTAGATTGATTTCTGCCTAAAATAGTTCAAATTTTTCGCGCGATTATGGACACTTTTGTGCACTATGTTGGTAGTTTGCCCCTCCCGAAGTGGAATCCTAAATACGACATTGGGAGTAGTACCTTCTGTTCCTCACGACAGGGATAGGCTTGTTACGGCACTTTAAAGCTATAGATACACTTACCCTTACAATGAAATCCACAGTGGACAAACCTGGTTTTATTCTAGCTCCGTAAAACTTATCACATAGCGACTTCGTCTCAAGGTGTTCCTGGCATCAAGTTTTACCATATATATATAAAAAAAATTAGAAAGAGCCTTGGAAAGCAAATGCTATTGTTCTTCATATCGACGAACAAAGTTTAACGCTCCCATGTCACTTCTGACACAAAAATAAACCACATTTTCTCTATTGTTTTCTCCCTTGACCCCTTTTTGGGGTCAAATGTTGGATGTTCTCTTACTACCAGTTAATTTAAGGGCTACCGTGATATTTTGACCGCCTCCAACGGCCAGTTCTTTGAATGAAGCTCTACCACATAAAAAATCTTAAAAGACCACGTTACGCTCAAAAGGATAAATCGTTTCCATATCCTTTTAAGATCGTCACATTAACAATTAACCATAAAAAATGACAGCTAAATTTCCAGCATCAAGAAAGAGCGATAACTGAGTGTGAATATCCAATATCAATATTATAAAAAGCGACAACTCATTGTCTCAATGTTAACAATATATGATGTGCCTTTTACAATAGTCAAAAGTTGTCGTTTTTTATGATATATGTAAAATTTATTTGTCGTTTTTCATGTTCAATAAGCCAACGAGATGTGATTTTTAGATATTAAATACAGCGTAACATTATTATGCATAATGTATAACGAATCCTTGTTACTACACCGCGATAATACAAATTTGATTCGAGTTTTGTAGAGTTGTAGTTGTAGATTTTGTTTCTCACATCGTCAATTTCTGTTTGTTATGTAACCAGCGTTGTTGGCCGTCTTGGTTAGTTGGTTTATCTGTTTGTCTAATTAAAATTGTCAACCCAATTATTATAATTAT
Organism: Pogonognathellus longicornis; assembly: GCA_034694085.1. NCBI lineage: Eukaryota > Metazoa > Arthropoda > Collembola > Entomobryomorpha > Tomoceridae > Pogonognathellus > Pogonognathellus longicornis. Next base: position 4,962 of record JAQFYB010006592.1, read on the forward strand.
TGACGAATGAATATTGAATATTATTCTTAAATTATTTGTTATTTGTGGATATTTTTTTGGCTTTGCAGGAACTGCGAACGTCAAACTTGTGAGCTCTTTCTTCCTCTCAACGCCAACAAGTCAGCACTTGTGACTTTTGAACTTTCAACGATTTGCAAACATTTAACATTCAAAATTTATTATTGAGTTTGAGAATGGACTTGATACAGGAAAATGAAGCCGAATTTAACTCTTTCAATCGCATTTTACTACAATTGATTGAGTATGGACTCATTTCCGACATTGAAAGAAGAAAAATTGTAAGTCACCGTAACTTTGGACACTTATTCTGTTTCAGAATGAGGAAATATTAACAAGTCAATATTTCCTCACGTGCAACGAGTAACGGGAGAGTATGTAATTAAATAATGAAATGCAAGTTTATTAATTTTTATACTAATTCATTCAGGTATTCAGCGATACAAATGTCGAAAGACAAGCAGCTATATATCAGGTCATATTGTACAAGTCACAAAGTCAGTCTTCCATTATAATGGAAGTACTGAAATATTTTCATCTCCACCGAAATACAGAAAATGCAATCATGGATATTTCTACTATCAGCGAATTGGATTTTAAAGTAGACTTATGCGCAAACAATGCTTCGAGTGTCGACCTCTTTTCTAAGGAAACAAATGCTTTGCTCAACAATGAGGTGATTTTATTTGCTTAATTTGTATTTCTCATTGTCCGTATACTAAACTAATGTAATTATCAAACAGGAACACTAATTGTTTGCAAATAATTGCAGGTTATCCGACACCTGTTTAAATTTTTGAAGCTACAAGACGTCTTAACATGTCGGGCAGTTTGCTCCAAATGGAATAACGTAGCTGAATTAATTATCAGAAAACGAGCAAAAATCAAGTTTGGTGACTTGCGGCCAGACGCATTTCTTCGAATGTTTTCTGGCTATTTACCAAACTGTCGTTTCAAAGCCTTCGTATTTACCGAAGAAACTGGCAGAATTGACCACGACCGAAAATCCAAATGTCTTGGAAACTTAGTTACGTTTTTTAAACATTGGGGAAAGGAAATCGAAGAATTATCTTGGAGGCCACTGAATTTTTTCAATTTCAAGGGAGAGAAATTAGCGGGAGGCAATATTACAAATTTCATCAGTACTTCTGAAAAATTGACCTATCTAAACATTCAAGGAGACAGTGCAACTAAGACCGTATTAAATGTGGCATGGAAAAGCTTGGTCAAGATTAAAACTGTTATTCTGAAAGATTGCATCGTCCGAATTGAGCAGGACACAAAAATTTCTCCAACGAAACTTCATTTGGAAAATATAGAATTCTTCCACAACAAAGTTCACCTAGAACAAATACGTTTAAATGACTTTGTAAACTTAAGTGGGATCAAAGTAATGCATCTGAAATATAATGGAGTGCCTAATTCGTCTGAAACTCGTCAAATATTGGCTTTCACTGGCGGAGGTTTCAATGCCGACTCCCTAACTTTGGATAAAATCTCCATTGAAGATTGGAACGAGGGAGCAAATTGGAAAGTCGACAGATTACTCATAAAGGACATTCCATTGACCCGAAAATTGCAACTCCAGCATAAGGAATTAGTGGTTATGGCAACTCCTTTTGATTTATCGTCCCTTAATGAAAATACTCAAACACTGCGTATTATTGGTTGTAATAAAATAAATTTTCTATTATCTCAACCTGCAAATCTTCCAAAGTTAAAACAGCTTTGCGTGGATTTTTCTAAGAAGATTTGTCCAATATTTTCAGATTTTATGCGTTGCCTTAATTTAGAGGATATTTATTTTCCTGGTAAGCATTTAACTTTGAATGCCGATACAATACCCGAAAGTGTTAAAGCTATGAAATTTAGCAGAAGTATTAAAATTGTTGGTGAAAGAAAGATAGTTTTAGATAAATTAATTTTAGATAAATATTCTTTGCTTCACTCTGCGGAAACATTGTCGAAGATAGAAGCAAAAACAATTGTCTTGCATTGGGTACAACATTATGAAAATAACGACAGCGTTATTTTGTTTTTGAAGCGTCATAAAAATTTAGAGAGGGTTCTCATAGGTGAATTTGTTTGGGATAAATGGAAATTTGAAAAATGTCATTTGTCTGAAAAAGTTGACGCACAGTCCAAGTATTATGAATTCAAAAAAGGACTTGGAACTTCAATTAGTTGTGCAACATTTCATAAAGAAATGAAATTGTGCACTTTCCAATGAGAGCGTCTCGATAACCTGTACTCTTATTGTTTACAGCTCTCAATCTCAATCAATCAAAGTCTTGTGTTAGTTTTTCACCTTAGTGTATTCAAATTAAAGTATGTATAAATACATACATTAATTCTCATTCTTTTTGTAATTAATATGCTACCTTTATCTTTATATAATATACATAGATGTCTATCATGGCGAAATTAAGTTGTACATTATCATAATATTTAAAATACTATTGTAGACAAAGTAAAAGCTAAGTTCGTGATTATGTTATTAACTCGTACTTATGTGTATATTATTAAGTACAGCTTTATATTACATGTTATAGTGTACATACCTACTTATACATTATTATACGTATTATACCCATTGAAATAGTTTATTGTTTGAGACATAGAAATTGATATAGATTGATTTATGTGAAATAAAATTGGCATTTGTAAATATTTTAAGTGATTCAAATTGTTATTGTTATGCTACATAGGAGGTTACGAGTTGGAGGTTTCATATTGTGGCGTCCTTATTTATTTTATTATTAAATTAGAAATAGAAACTCTCTTGATGTAGGACATAACAAAACAATTTTGAGACATCGACTTAAATAGAAATGACGTGAAGTGTACAGTTGAACAATAAACAGTGTGATAGCTTTGAAGGAACAGTTAATTGCATCATTTAATGTTGAAAATAAACATGAAGGTATCCATGTGGCTTTGCCTAAGCAAACTGTTGTGTATTGTAGGATACAGATATTGATTTACTATATAGATTAATTTGGATTTGATAATTATTAAGCCTTCAATATTGTTTACTGTGAAAGTGTACAAGTACATCAGCCCATGCCCATTTCAATTTAGTCCATGACTTCATGCCATACAAACTCGTATTATGTATAATACTTTTCTTTAAGTAACTGATAGAGCTGGGAACGAACCGGCCCGAACCTGTAATTTACGGGCTTCGGGCTGGGATTTTCATATATTGAAACGGACCGGGTTAGGATCGGGCTTAAAATCATAGAAGCAAAAAATTGTAAAGATCCGTCTGATGATAATCATTAGAATTTCATTTACCCATTATGTTTCATACTTTGCGTTTCCATCTCAAATCTAGGTTTGTCACTACTTATTATTCTAAGTATAACTATAGAATTAGAGGTCGGATCGTGAACGAACCGGGCTTGAGAAATATCGGGTCCGAACAGGGCCTGAGAAATATCGGGTTTGGACCTATGAAGGGCCCTCATTTTTTTATTTTAGATAAGGTTCGAGCTAGGTTGGTGCCGAAATTCTCCTGACCGGGTTCGGACCTGGTTTCAAAAAACCGACCCGCTTCCAGCTCTAGTAACTGGTAAATTGTGCAGCTGTACATTTTCATGGTACATATAGTTTAAGGCGTTCCTATTACCTATTCATATTATGCACTATAGTGCCTAAGCCTACCTATACATTTACAGTACCTATATACTAAAGATAACATTTCTACTTCCGAGCGGTGAAGTGGTGATGATAAAATTATTATTGTACTACTTAAATATAATATGCGACTGATGAGGTAATTTGCCTCTTGGCCATAATTTATCCTTCCTTCCCTCAGTGTTAACGTGCTTTATGCATAATCTCAATAATCTGGTATGTCGTATGTTATATATTTATACTGTACCCATATATTTATACAAGGAATTGAGACTTTACTTTGTACTTTGTGACTTTAGATGCAAATAACTTGTAAAAATGTCAACTCACTTTTAGGTGGTAAAAATTAGCTAAAGAATTTTTGTTATATACTTGCAAATCCTCCTAGTGAACAATTTTTCTACATAGGTAATCCGGACGGAGGCTCATTTTTAAATTGCAAAGAGCTTTGCAATTTAAAAATGAGCCTCTGGATTGCCCATGTAATGTAGAAAAATTGTTCATAAAATGTTTCCAAAAAAGTTTGTAACCATTCAATGATTGAAAATCTACTTTCCAAAGCAGCTGTTAATGTTAGTAAAGATTAAAGATGTCATATCATACTTACTATTAATTTCATTGGAATTTAGCTACAATTTGAGAAAAATGGTGAACTAAAACCCATTTTGAAGAGAAATCATAATATAAAAATGACTTCATGAAGAAAAAGACAATATTATCTAACTGAAAGATCCACATTTTAGGAAATGTAGGAAAATGTACTAGCAGGACAAAAAAATACATCTTCCACAACGGAAAATAAATACACAAGAGACGGGGAGACGCGCAACATAGAATAATAATTGGTGTTTGAAATGAATTAAGATTATCGGGAGTTTCGGGAGTGTTGTTATTTGTCATATAAAGGAACACTTTAAAAAATAAAAATAACTCAGCAATGAAGTTTATATATACATTCTGCTTTTTAACGCTTCACATTTCCACCCGAGCCGAGACCCACAACCATAAAAGGAGTTTTGAAACTAATTGTACGATTATAGGTACTTTGATTTCAGAAGGATTTGGGGACTATTTTTAAAATGTACGTGTTGCAGATGTGCAAGTAATTATCCAAAGTCTATCAAAGATTAAGTCTCAATCCGTCAATCCACTACAGCTATTTTAACAATTCTGTTGTTAAGCCTTCGTTTCAATTAATATAATTTTTTACCTCTGAACGAGTAAAATATAGATCTGTAACCAATTAATAATTAATTGATAATTAACTAATAATTAATAATATTTCATTGCAAATGGCAAATACTTTCAACTATGAGATCTCTTAGATCATTTACAAAATGGACTCTGATGAAGAGTAGAGTAATTCATATGTAATTAATCATTCATTTTCCCTTAACTCTGCAATACTGTTTATACAAATCAATTATTGATTTTAGATGCAAATAATTATTGTCAGTTTCATATCTGAGGCATATATCTGTATATTCGAATTGCATATTTATATACACATAATAATATTGTTATTTTAAGTACTATGAGTTTTTTTTATTTCTTGAGATGACATCAGTTTTATTTTTTGCATTGGACACATTCATACTGTCGACTGTATGTACATGCCTCCTGTATTTGCATTGCAAGTGCAATAAATAAAACTGTTTCTACAATGAAAGATGATCTATGCATTTATGCATGAATTGCTACTGTACACACTAACAGTGCCTATATACCTACAAGAAGTTGCATGCAAACAGTTATATTCTACCTACCTAACACATTGTAGTTCTAGAATAATGTATAAGATGGTATCTTCATGTAATGTATGATAATGATAATATACAAAAAGTGGTTTTCCCCTTTATAATTCTCTAGTATAAAATGAACGTATGTATTTGTATGTAGCAGCACAATCACGTTCACTCAACTCACTGACATCATTTTCCCCGATATTATTATATATTGCACAATAATCTGACATCATCTTTATTTCTGTTGTGTACATGTAAACGTGGGTAGATGTACGAGGTACGTTTCATTTAATTGAATACATTTCCTACGACTTATGTTTATTACGACTCTCATGTTTGCTGCTTGTCATTCATTCACTTGTGCTCGTCTCTCTATGGTTGTTGTAATTTTAATCAATCTGATCCTGAAAGAAAAGTATCAAAACATTTAGCTCGTATTTAAAGATCTCACTTTTATGTTAACTCTCACAGTTTCATTTGTGAGACAGAGCAGTGAAGTGAGTGTAAGCTTTTAAATACTTACAATTATAGTGCTAAAACAAGCTCAAACTTAGGAATAGGACACTGTCCGTGTTCTCAGTAAGGAAAAGCTAAACGCATTTATAAATGAGATTTTGGTTAATTAATTTTTTCAATCAATTTTATTCTTAAGTGATACCAAGATTTTTTGATTCATTTGATTTAAAATTGTCTTAGAAATGAAAATGACCGTTGTTACTGTTTTGGGAATGGATGGGGAATCCAAGACTATAGAATGTATTCAAAAGGCTTGTGACTCTGTTCAAACTAATGTAACTTTCATAAAGGTATAAAACAAACATGAACTAATATATTAAAATACCTACTCATAACACATAATACATAAATATGTCAGTTCTAATTTCAAGTGCATGAAATACATTTTTATAATAATAAAAAAATAAAAAAATATATAATATTAAAAGTAATAGTTTTATAAAGAATAAATAATTGAAGTAAGTATTGATATTTGTTAATTAAATTGAATTAAACATTTTTCTGTAATTATATTTTAATCCACTTGTGTATCATAAGTCATAACTTTTGAACTACAATATTATATTTGCAGTACGACGAATTAAATACAGGAGACAAGTTTGCCTGTGAAGCATTTTATAACGCAGATGTAGCTCTGATAGATTTATCTGTGGATGCCCAGCGTAATAGTCTTTTTTACCATTTGGGAGTACGAGAAAGCTTCGGACAAAATAAAAATATCATTTTACTATTGGCAAAATCTGACAAAGTAAGTAAAGATATATACAAAACTTGTTATACGTGCAGGGAATCTGATTATGATTAAATCCGTTTGTGCTCATTTCCAACACTTTTATGCATTTTATAGAGTATAACAGAAGGATTTTCATCAATGAAACGCCATGCAAAATTTCCGTCCACGGATTATTCTATTTTGATTTGCGATGCGGAAGATGATACTAATTCATTGAAAATCACGAATCTTTTACTTCAGGCTGAAATTGAGTGCAAGTAATACCTATGCAGAAATTATAATATAAATATAATATAATAATCAGGGATCGGAAAAATATTTTTTTAAAAACCTCAAATATGTACCTAATATGTTCGAAAAAAGGTACAAAA
>JAQFYB010006593.1:0-11981 GCA_034694085.1 Pogonognathellus longicornis
ATGACTTTGCAGACAAAGGGGGGAGGGGGGGTCTAAAAAAGGCTCAAAATTGCAGACGTCATATATGCACGTTCCCTAAGTTTACTCACTGTCAGTGTTGGTACATAGGTTAGGTACTTTGCTTGTTGTAAGTTTAATTTACATTAGAGTTGAGTGTTTGTGAACAGAAAGTGGTGTACACTGTGTGGGTGTGTGAATATAAGGCTATTTTAAGTTATAGCTGTTTCTTTTTTTGTTGCTGTATGTCTTTTTCATATTTTAGTTTTACTTCCCACCCACGAACTTTCATCTTTGTGGCTGTGTGGCGTAGTGAAAGTTAAATAGGTTTTGGTTTCAGTGCCACATTCATGTTCTATGCTAGTAGTTTCCCTTGACCTGGTTCTTGTCGCTTGATATTTTCATCGATGTCCAATCGGCTTGCAACTATTTCCTAATTTAATACTGCTGGGAATCCGCCACGTATTTGTATTGGATATAAAAAGGTAATAGCATGGCAAGAACTATGCCCACGTAAACACTTGAGACTTAACCCTTATTAGAAAACTGACAATAAAAATGCAAGATATCCCATATAATAGCTATGATTTCCGATTGAGCATATTATCCCAGCTTTTTCCTTAGTAGTAAATATCCGTACAGTACAATAAAATATAATGCATGGCATGCATGCTCATAATGGTTTGAAGTTATTGGGATATATTAGAGCATTTATTGGGTGCACATGGAATTCATAAATAAGGGAAGCCCTAAGGACATCATAATTATATCGTTATTATTATGCGAGCTCTAGCAATTGTTCTTTTTTACATACATACAGTATAACAATAAATTCCATTTTATGTTGTCGAATAAAAATTTCTTAATCGTTTGAGAAATTTGAGGAGTGGAGTAGTGTGAGGGACAAGACTACGACGCATGATGGCCTGAGAGAAGCATGCATATACGACAGTAGTAAAAGATTCGTTTTAGTGGAATGACACAGTTTGAAATTTTAACGCGGGTATTATAAATAGAATTGGGTAACCTAAAAATAGTTAGTTTTGTAGTGGAGCTTGTGTATGTTGGAGCATGGATGACGTGCGTGTTATAAAAAAAAAGTTATATGATGGGACAGAGTACAAGTAATATCCGCCGTAGGACATTATCTGTGGAGTTATTGTCAAATCCAAGACTCAATATCTTGAAATACGTAATTTGGCTTTGTGCGTTGGTAATAATGTTTAGTCGTTTGCGCTGTTTGAGTCTGCATTCCACCTTCATCTCATCTATTCTGTGTTTAAGAATAGTAAGTGTAGTAGCATTTACAATGTTTAGCCAGCTATTCATAAAGAGCACACTAGCCTTTGTGAACTGTCATGAGTGCCATATAAATAGATGCCGTATACTATTTGTACAAATACATGTAGAGTTTCAACATAAGGTAGTATTAGTAAGAGCAGAACAGTAATTCTATACAAGGATATTTTATAGTCCGTGTGTTGGGCATAGGCCGGTTGTTGGAAGAAGTAAGTATGTATACAAGTACAGGAGTATTACAAGTACAAGTAGGATACGATTCAAAATAATAACCCAACTGCTGAATTCTTCCTCGAGAGTTTTAGTGCCCAGTTAGTCTAAAGTGGAATGGAAGAATAACATAACAAAGTTACATTACATTACTTTACTTACATCGCATAACCCTTTTTACGGCAACACAATGCAATACAATAGAACACTCTGTCGCCCAGTCATTGCATTTGCTGTCCCAGTCTTGTGTGCCTCACCATAAAATGCAAAGTCATAGAGAAGGAACAAGAAGTCTATAGTTGTATAGTTGTAGCTTGTAGCAGTGGCGAGATGTTCCTTCGGCTACCGCCACCATTCAATGTTTTGTGCTGCTCCTCAACTATTTCCTCACACAGATAATGCTAGGCAAAGCAAAAACATCCAAAAAGAGAATAAAACTTGGGTCTTTGTCTCTCGTCTCCTGACTTTTTACACAACTCTGTGAAACTCCAGTCATTCCCTATCTGTTGGCTATACACTCAACACACACACACATACACACATACAATGCATACTGCTCTTTTTTGGTTGCTTTTTAGACTTGAGTTTGTTCATGTGATGGAGCCTGATTATATTTCTGTGGAATTATCATAAAGGACCGAAAGAGAGGACACAGCTTTTGTTAAACGCAAGTCTTGCGTCTTCCCCACTTCCCTTATGCATGCACGTCTATAAGTTAGAGCTAAACTGTTCGTATTATGACTTCTACTACTACTAAATATGTAATGTACACGGTCCTTGTAGTATACCGCATAAATTGTCAAGTCTGTAGTTATCAGCATCAGCACTGTTCAGATATATATTTAGATCCGCTCCACTCAACTCGTCGCAGTATGCAAAACACTGAATGTGAGTGAGTTTAATATTTTCTCCAACAGTTAGTATTAGTCCAGCAGTACCTAGACATAGTGGGTTGGATTTTGTGGATAGCGAAGCATGGACTGTAAAATAAAGAAAATTCCAACTACCTTTCGCACAGTACAGTGTACAGACATTTACATAGTGCTATACCTACTCAACTAATATCCCATAGCAATGCTTTCTTACAAACAGGATAATATTATGAAAAACGGGGCCAAACTAAATACCTAAGTAATACAAAGATCGAAACTACTACTACTACGACTTCTTCCACTTATTGGGGCCAGTAGTATGTATGTATGAATGTAGGAATATGTACACACAATCCTAATAACTCGGACGTTTTTAACATTCGGCCTTCTCTCTGTATGTTTAGGCAGAGCAAGTGTAGAGCTGTAGGAAATAACCAAGAACTCCTAACCACCAAATTCCAACGTCAATTTAATTTCTTACATGAATTCCTGGACGTTGTACAGGATTTTTAATGTGCACAGGACAAAATGAAAATTTTGAGTACTACTTGGCAAATATGAGGTTGGAAAGGTATTTCATGCAATACATACGTAGTAAGTAATACTTACACGAGTTCTACTTACAGTGCACCAATATAAAATAGATGAGTAGATTTCTGGAAGAGTGTTACGTGTGTTATGTGTGTGTGTGTGCCAATGCAGTATATATGTACTATGTACATGGTAAAAGAGACAGAGAGAAAGTCTGTAGTGCAACAAGACTGACTGCTAGCAGATATCTATTAGAATGATGGTAAGCAGGAGGAGCAGAGCATCTTAGGAAAAAGACAAGGAAGAAGACGACGAAGAAGAAGAGGCAGAGAATGCAATGTGATGCCATGGGACGGTGGCCTGTAAAAGAGTGGAACTGGAGGGCCTTTGTACGTGAAATTGCGTCATAAAATTATGTATAATCTTATAGAAGGCCATAAAATAATGGTAAAGGGCACTAGCCCGTCTCATAAATCACGAGAAGGGCGTCCGAATATTGAGAATGGGTACAGAGAGCATTCATCTATTCCTTGTTGAGAAGAGTTCAGCCGTTTTGGTACATCTCTACAGATTCCAACCAACTCTTTTATTCATTTACGCACTGCAGCTCGCTTACCTTACCGCAACTTACCTTACTTCCTCTCATTGTCAGCCCTGCCGCTTTAAGTGATGCATAGTCCTCATATTATGCACTACACACGGAACATACACACCAAACTACATAGCTCCACGACACACCACACCAATATAGTATCTTAAAGCTTACTACTTGACTACAGATATGTAAGTAGAAGACATATCACAATTCTACACACAATTCTATGCAGTACGTAGACGTACACTAGCTGATAATGTATAGCAGTTCTTTATGTTGGGTGTGTAGGAGTTGGGAAGTGAGCTATGTTTCATTCATTCAATGTTTGAGCAAGTATTCCACAGTTTCCGAGTATACTGCTACTACCCTCCTGTTCTTCTTGATTAATCATAATGTGTCTGTAATGCTGCGTGTCCAGGTCCTACCCTTTCCTCAGAACCCATTCACTTTTTCATCGTTCTGGGTAGGGCAGATACTTCTATGTAATACTTGAATCTTCCTGCCTTTTGAATAGATTTCTTAGCCAACATATCGTCATCACTGCGAGCAGTAATAGTTATACGTTGATAATATCATATTATTATTATTATAAGTAAATCTTTGTAAGAATGAACATTGCTCCCCACTATGTCCTCTGTGTTTTCTCAATGCTTCGATAAATTTGTGTGGCTAAGCTATAAAGGATGCAATCTTGGGAGTTATAGTTGTGCTCACGTAGATGTGGCTATGGTATACACACACAAAGTAGAAAATGCATGCATTATGTATTATATACTACTTTGTCTAGTATTTTAGTGTTAGGTTTAGTTTTATAGTGAGACAGCGTGATAGTAGTAGAGAAAATAGAAAACCTTTAATAAAATTTCATTTCAGACTTTGGTTGTGGTACTTATCAAGATGGTGTGAGTCGTCGTAGCAAAAGTTATAAGGTCTGTATAAGCAAGGGAGTCTATAGAGAGTGTTGCTGTATAATGATAGCGAATATTTCTTGGGAAAATGTTCATAGGCATTTTTATATGCAAAAGAGGGAAGCTTATTTTGCTTTCGAATGGAGACATAACATTATCATTACACTTGATGGTCCGATGTAAAAATGCACTTTGCATTTGTGAATCTGTAAGACGCAGAGAGCAATGCTCTGTTTGAAGCTAGAGATTTGGTGTGTGTACGTGTAGCACAGAAATGTCTCCTGAGTTCCCGTTGGATTGGACAGTGTCATCCGTCTTCATATTTCTGCTATGTAACACATAGCTTCTTAGCCGTCCTCTACAAAGACCGTGTCCTTTCCTTTAAAGTACACTGTGTGTACTTGTGTGCTGTGTTTTGTTCTTGCGACAGTGTGTATTTAGGCGTGCGGTAGTTAAAATGTAGTACAGTGAAGATGTGTAAGTACCTACACGTGGAAATATATGGGTATACTACTTAGATAAAATGCAGATGCACATCTAGATTTAGATATTTGAGAATATTGTATAGGTAGGTGGATATACAGTGATAAGTACTGGTGTGGTAATAGGAGGAGTGTACGTTTGTATTAAATCCCCACAGGCACAAAGTGAATCCTGAGAGCTTCTAGGCTCAAGAATCGCTCACACTTACGGAAATGGCTGAAGTGACGACAATAACATATCAACACGTTGTGACTTGAAGTCATTGCAAGCTTCGCTCTTACTTTAGTTCCCAGTTTTCAGATAAGAAGCTTGCCGTCGTGAGTCTTTACACAAGGAAGGGTACTTAGGAACAAAGTACATTTACAGATAAATAAATGGTACGTGGTGTAAGCCTTTTATTTCAGCTTTCACTGTTTATAGTGCAAGTAAAACTTGGAAACAAGATTTATCTTTTTTTAAATATTTCTCAGTTGGAGGAAAGGGTGTTAGTGCTGCTTAGTTTTATACACTGTGTCTATATACGTGTAGAATTATACAGTGTGCTTCACACACACGTCTCAACTCCAAAGTCCATTGAAAAAACAGCGAGTTAGTGTATGTACTACACATTAGAAATAGAATCACACAGAATTTCGTTATGAAGCACGAGAGGCGGAACACACGTGGCCAAGCTAAATGATTTAGTGACCCTGGAGTGAGTGAGTGAGTAAAAGTTGAGTTGCATGCTCAACCATCGAGCCAACTTGTGTAAGAAGATAGCAAGGCCAAAGGCTATACCGGAAATAAAAGTAAAGAAAGTAAAAGTGACTAGTCAAACTACCTTTCCTTCTCCACTTTTACCTACACGTTTCCGCTCTATATCGTCGCCCCTACAAATACTCCCTTCCATACACAACACACACACTACACCTACTCCACAATTTAAGCACCTACCTCATACATAGGCACAAAGTACATTTACGTACCTTTCCTAAACTTGTTTCGGACTTTACTATACTACCTACCGTCTACCTACCAATGAACATTCACAACGGCACTTTGAAAACTCACCTTAGCTAGTATGCTATGCACACACACTGTGTAGGTACTCTGTTTGACACGCGTTAAAATGTGTGCACAACGTTCCTATACATTTATGCGAGTCTCGCTGCATGTTATATTCAAGGAGTTGTGTCGGCAAGCAACTTGCTCCAAAAGTTCTCTTTGTGAGTAAGTTGTGATGTGAAGTGTACTCTGGACTCTGAATCGTCCAATGATATACATTAGACTTTAAACTACACTGTAGCATATTTACAGCCTATTGCCGGTATATGTACACCTAGTACTTTACCGTGACGGTGTTTTCACTATTAGGTCTACAGCCATTAGCTATACTTACTACTAGTTAGGCATTCCTTAGTTTTATGCGTGTGTTCCTGTGTTGCTGACAACGCAGCTGTATGAATAGTTGTGGACTCAAGGGTTATGTGCATGAGGTAGCTATGTTTAGACGCCTTGGATCTACGCTACTTATATATGTATGTAAGTATAATGTAGTTGCCGTATGCATGGAAAAGCTTCGAAAGTCTTCATTTCATTTTCTCACTTTCTCTTTGCACATTTCCTGCACTTGGGTACTTGGAATATATGTACATGGTAGTAGCATGGTAGTGGAGTTTTAAAGGAAATAGCATGGAGAGCTGGAGAAACAAACTGTATGGCATAATAGTGTGTGTGTAATACATGGAGAAAAGCAATGGGGACATTAACACTTATTAGTCTGTGGCATTAGTAGCCATTCGTTTAGCCAAGCACTATTATGTGTATTAACAACCAGGTATTCATATATTAATGAGCATGTTACATGGGAAAGAACACCACATTCATTTCAAGCCTTTTCCTTTGTGCTTATTTGCTTGAGATTTACTTTTCGTAGCATGAAGCGCTATTTTTAGAGTGGTATAGACTGTAGAAAGTAGGGTTCAATGGTTGTGTTGTGTTTTGAGCGAGTTAAGTTTCAATTTGAATGCAAACGTGTTTTAATAATGCTGTGACACTCTTTTATAAATTGCATTAGCTTCACATGATGTGAATTTCAAGTCTGAGTTTTTTGCATTGCATTCATTCGCTGAGTTTGATTTGTCTTAGTTATTGTTAGAGATTAGAGAGTGCAAAAACTTGTTTTTCTCCAGCGAGCTGCAATAGTGCTGGCGTGTTTGGGGAATGTGTGTTGAGCTTGAGTGAAAGTTGTGTTGGTTTTGTTGGTTTGTACGTGGAAATTGAAAACGAGATGCTTTCCTGTTCTGTCATATTGTGTACTGTGTTCTTGGGTTGGGAACCGACAATGGTTTCACAGTTGTAAATTATGTAGATTGCCCATGAATATATGCGCACAGAACTACATGACATCACCTCAACTACGGCCCTGTGAAATACAAGACAGATGCATTACATACAACTCACACATATTCTCAGCACACTTGCATCATCTTTGATTCTCAAAGTACCTGCTAGTGTGTCTGAGTAAATATCAAACAAATATACAGTGCTTCGTTGCACTCTATATATAGACTTACATATTTGTTCAAAGTTTCAGGCACTACATTTGCTTCCACTACCTGCGGATTACCTAATATTCTATATATAGGTGGATTGCATGGGATAGACTTACAAAGAGCAACTTAGGCGACACACATGCATAATGCACGTGCGACGAACCAACTAACCAACTGTTTTGTGTGTTGTTGTTGGTTAGGTTAGATTTGTAAATACTGTCTGTACATATGATGCAGCTTGAGCTATAAGTACTAACTCTTGTATGTTTGGCGTCTTGACATCCAGCACTTGTTCACATATCATGAATAATATACAGACAATGGAAAGTGCTACATCGTGTGCACCACTCGTAGTATCCATCACTTCCTCCGTCGTGTTTATTCTCCAGATTGGTGATGTTACCAGTTCACAAGTCAAACTACTCAACGCTTTAACTCTAGTTTTACGTATACAGTTTCAAATTAATCTAAAACTCACGACCTTTGTGTGCAAAACTAAAAATCATTCCATTCGTAGTGTCACAAGAGACAAGTTCAAGTTCACTTCTATCAAAATACCAAATGAATGTCAGCATTGAATGCTCCTTTACATAATGAAAACAACAGGATGCATTTAATACACGACATGTATGTATATATAATATGATACAGCTATGTATACCTATAATCATAAACTGCCAAATTTTTAAATCTGTTAAGTAAATTCCTTACTATTTCAAATGCATTTCAAATTTAGTAAAAACTCATCAGTTTTCAAAAATTGTGTTTTTTAGAAATCGTTGTCTCGTCGAGTTGTCAAATAGAGTCAATCGTAAGTTTCATGGTATCAAAAAAATGTCCAATCTGATTTGATTTGCTCATTTTTTAATTGTGAAAAACATTTTCCAACTAGTACAAAACATAATATACATTTTATTTCTACGTGTTGCATGAATGGGCAAGAATCAGTTGTTTTAATTGCTCGTCTAACTGTATATGAATTAAATATAATAATTGTAATCCGGTTATAAACAACAAATAGACTACATAAACACAACTTCTAATCTGCTAACAGTTTGAGCAATTGGCCCAAATATATATATTGTGAATTGGGATCTTGAGAAGTAGAAGAAAAACTTGATGATCTATTATTATACAATAAAAAGACTATAAGTTGGGAATTAGTGGCCCAAGTGAGTGGTGTAAGATGCGGACACTTGGGAACAAATCTTCTGCTGCAATCGTGTTCTCCGTTAAGAAATAGTTCGTCGACTTACTCACGTAATGCACTCATTCCTTGCTAAAGAGTTGACTGTTTGAGTAAGCGAGTAAATGTCTGTCTGTCTTTCTGTTCTGTTTCTCTCTCTCTCTCTCGCTCTTACTCTCTGCTTGCTGCAATCTATTCCTTTATGCTAAGAGCAAAAGATAGATAGATGTCACAAAGAAAAGTAAGTAGTCGTATCTTTGTAAAACGTAATAACTATGAGACAGATAGTAGGGAAAGTCAAGTTGAGTCAGAGTCGAGTCCCTGCAAAGTCTGAAGAAGCGTACACAAGTCATAAGGACATTCCTTCTTGCGTCAGCGAGTTTGTTCTGCTAAGTTAATTTCAGTTCAGTCAACAAATTTTTTTTAGAGCAAAATAAGCCTACCTACATTAGGACGGAAGACTGTATAGAATATTACACTCACCGGTATATCTATGTAAGATATAGAGCGTTGTGTACAAATAGAATGCGCTATATGTAAAAGGATATTATTCTGTATGCATTTAGTGCTGGAGAGAAAGAGAGAGAGTGAAGGAAGAATCAAACAGAGTGTATTCGTCGTCTTAGCCCTCGCAATCACTGGAAACTCAACTCATGTTCAAGTCCTGTGACAGAAAAAGATGAAATCTGAAAAATCCTCAGAGTAACTGTATAGCAGTATGCATGAGTAGAGTAAGCACGGCAAGGACTACTCAACATCGAAGTGAGTAACTTGCACACAATATCACACTTGAGATTCCAAAGGATCACTATAAACTTTGTAAAGAGGTTTATATATCCAAGTGTGTTTTAGTAGTTGATAAGCGGAAAGGCTATTTATAGCTTGGCACTCTTTTCCAAGGTATATTTTTGTACACATACTGCTATGCTTGTAGCAGAAGCCTACGAAGTAATAATAGAAGAAAGTGAGTGAAAATAGACGTAATGCATAAAGAAGACGGAATCATCATTCAAGAGTATGTGTTCGACATATGAGTCTGTAGGACAGAATTATTTGTTCCACACTTATGTTGTGGTGTGGATGTGATTGGCAGAAAGCTCATTTTTCTTATTGGCTCAAGTGAAAGCGTCGCTGTCTCCGGTTTCTCAAGGTATTTTCCTCAAAGCTCTCTCCACGGATGTGAATTACATCTTTTGCACTGGATAATAATATGTAGGGTAGGTCTTTGAAGCAGGTACATACACGAATGCATCATAGACAAGGTACTCTCAACAACCAGAAGACTCGAAAGCGGAAGGTGCTGACAGAAGCTAAAATATGTAATGCTTAATATGTGCAGACATCCACCACATATGTGTGTTCATGTACTTATTCATGTAATGTAGTAATGCTGTCTGTATCTGGATAAAAATAAATAGAGATTGTCATACGTGCATTGTGTATGGTTTACAACCTTATACAGAGCTGTCAGTTTTCCTCGCGAAATATTTTCCGCTTTTTTCACTGAAAGCTTTCATTAAGAGTTTATGATGATCTGTGAATGGAATGTCAATAGAAAAGCAATGTGAATGCGATGGATGTGTAAAGTAAAGTTATTCTCTTGTCAAAATATTATGAGCTGGTTGTCAATTTCCTTTCTTCGGGAACATTTTAGTGTATACTACCCACACCCGATCTCACAGCCTTCTCCTCCTCTAATATACAATATTAGAGGAGGAGAAGGCTGTGAGTGTATAGTGTGCATAGTGCATAGTGTGGAAGAAGTGCAGTACACAGTCACACAGACACACATAGTCTGGGAACTTAAGAGGGAAGTGAATAGGTCTATATTGGAGGAATACGATGTAATAACAATTTCAGTGAAGGGAAGTGCGTGAGGATAATTCAATTTGGGACGATTGCATGCTGGAGCAGAATGTAGGTTATGATAATATAACAGATATATAAAGATGGAGAAGAAGACTGGATTGGTGGAGGGCAAAAGGAAAGCACACAATATGCTTTCCCTTCCTATGTGTCCCATGGCATTTCATTTTGTACAGACAAAAGATTCCTATCTCCATATTTCAAAGCTGTCAATTGGCCTCCCTTCCAAGAATAAAATATTGGCCTAAAACTAGGTAATTAATTATGTAGACGAAGCTCCAGAAAAAGTCATTTTAGAGTCGAACATCTGTAAGGAAGGAGTGTGTGTGTGAATGTGTGTGAATGTGTACCGAGAGAATTTCTTTTGATATTCATAGCCTTGATAGGTATACAAGGACTTGGAGCACATACACATACACACACAGAATGAGAGAAGGGAGCAGCGGAAGGAAGAGACAGTTTTTTTATTAAGGAGTCAAGAGGATTATTTATTAACTGTATGCATCTACCCAGATTCACACTAGATAAATAGCCTCCATGTCTCACTGCGCCTTCCCTCACTGAACAAGCCCATCGCAGCACTCTCCTTGTCTTCGACCTTCCTCCGCACACAAGAAACACGTACTGAGCACTCTGAGCACTCCCATTGTCTTGTATAACATTCTGCACCACATAATAATATTTGTTTATGCCCACACTCATATTACACACACTTTACTCACTTTACTCTCTTTATCCCAGATACTATCTCCTATCTAGTATCTATAGTACCTTTACATAAGAGATACCTTTGTATTACCATGACTGGCCAAGGGTCGTCAAAATACAACCTCAAGTTTATAATGTATGTCTAAAACAGAATATTACATAGTAATGCATTAGGCAAATCTTCAATTCCAACAACAAGTCAACTCACTTCGAACAATTGACCCTAGCAAAAGGGGGCTTCAGAAGAGCAAAAATTTCCTACAGAAATTTAGCGCGTGAGTAAATCCGAAAGCGGAAGAATTTAAATAAATAAAATAAGTGCTTGGCACATGTTCATTGTAGCGTAGAGCAATAGTACAACAATAGTTAATCCGGGCGGGGTGCAATTTCTAAGGTGGGAGAATTTAAATGTAAAAATAATTATTGGATTCAAAAAATATTTTATAAAATCAATTAATAGGTATGCTGAATTAATTTTCAAGAATGGGTCATCAATTTAATTGTAAAATAGATATTCGCACACAATATACTTATACCTTGTCTTTCCTGCTGAAGCTGAAAAAGGGCGCTATTATTTAAACACACTGAGCTGTCCATTGTTGAGTCTAGACTAGTGTAAAATTCCATCTTGACATTAAATTGGAATATTAACGTTATTACTTTACATTTAGTATCTACATTTAGTGTTTCTCAATTCAACCCGCTTAGGAGTTGGCAGTCGGATACAGGTTTCCAGAAATGGAAACCTGGATCCATTTCTGGAAACCTTCTAAAGGATCCAGAAATGGAAAC
>JAQFYB010006594.1:0-11980 GCA_034694085.1 Pogonognathellus longicornis
TTTTCAGCAGTTTCTTTAAATTCCTTCATTCTGTCGGCGACAGCCTTTTTTCTTTTCTTATCTGCTTCTTGACTATTATGATTCTTATGGATATGTTCCTGGAGTACCTCTTCTACTTTCAAATTCCATTCTTCCTTGGATTGCTTCAATTTTTGCAAAATGTCATTCATGGATTGTGCAGTTTTTTCATTCGCCGCATTCAAAGTGTCATTCATTTCCTTTTTGTGAACTTTCACGATAGCAAAAGCTTCATCTTTCAAATGATGCAATCTAGCTTTTTCATGATTGATACTTTTGACACCTTTTTCGATGTATGCTTTTCTGTCCTCACATATTTTGTCAAGGGTTTCCTTTTTCTCCCATAAGGATATCTCCAATGATTGAAATCCGTCTTCGATTTGTTTCTGAATAGCTTGATCCGAACCATCCGTGATACAACGAATCAATTGATCGACAGATGAACGAACTACATTTTGCATCACTTCCAATTTCTTAATGAGATATGAAATCAAATATAATACAATATGTAATTAAAAATACAAAATACACTATGATTATGTATTAAGTAATAAAAAATATTACCTGAATAAGATTTAAATTCGTATTTCTCACTTCGACAACTTCGGCTTCTTTCATTTGAAGTTTATTCTTATAAACAGAGATGGCCTATTAAAAAAACATTAGCTCCAGTTAAATTGCAAATTAACTAGTCAAGAGTTAATATAATACAAACAATATAATTTTTGTTGTGTGCTTGTTAACATTCAATTTGCTTTCCGTTAGCTGTGCTATTTCTAGAGTTGGGCGATCGTAAGCAGCTTTGGTTATTGGGTTAAATTATTACAAAAAGATATAAATTATATTTTCCATTCCTACCTTATCCTTTTCAGATGAAGTCTCCATTGTTTTAGTAAGTTGCGTCACTTCTTCTCGCAATGCCTCTGTCTCCAGCTCAAAACGCTTTGATATTAAAAGAAAAGCATTTAGAACTATTTAATTGTTGTTCATTGCCATTATATTAACTAATATTATATTAGTTAAAAAGTAACAAAATACAATTATCACAAGTTTATTGTTATTTTCAAAAAATCGGCAAATTCTGATTTATGGAAAAATTGTGATACACTTAAACTATTTGAACAGATATCTTAACTTTAGAATTCACAATAAAATCAAATAAAGAATAAATGGTATACTTACTGCTTGTTCAAGTTTTAATGTTTCTTTGTTAGTTTCATCAGTCTGTAACATTTTCTCAATTATATCCCTGTTGGCCTGATTTAAACCATTATTTTAATTAATCGAAACAATTAAAACCTCGTAATTTACTACAAACAATGTTATTAAAACTATCAGTACTTATTCACAAAATCTAGAAAGTTAGCCACATTGCCACATTATATTAATATTTTTGAGTCTGATTGAATTATTTCAGCTATAACTACTACAGAACAGAATATTACTAAAAAGTTAACTGGTCCATTTATTAAACTAATATATCACATTAACTAATTAACTTACTTCATTGTCCGAGCGCAACTTAATATTTTCAACTCTTAGATCATTCAATTCAGTTTCATAGGTGGTCTTGTCATTCAAACGTTCCTGGATATGAATAAAAATTGACTTGAAGCGCAATTTATCGTGAACACATTTCAAATTAAATTATATAATAATAAGATTCCTTTCTTACAGATTTACACATATCGATAGTGTACTCCAACTGTGTTTTTTCCTCCGTCAAACGCTGTATCTGATTAGTCAAATCCTGAAAAATAAACAGAATGTCTTCCAAAAAGTGCACAATATTTTAAAATTAAAACATGCAATTAAACTTATAATTACATGTTCAACTGCAATCAAATTGGCCTCAACATTTTGAATTTCATTTTGTAACTTCTCCATTGTCTTATTTAACCCCTGTAAACATTAATATTTCTGCTGACTGATAATCTATATACTTACATATTAATATTTATTTATTTAAATTGTTATTAATGTTTACCCACCTCGATTTCTTCCTGGCTCTTCAGTTCATTACTACTTAATTCAGCAATCTGCTGCAGCATCTCCTGTAAAACGCCAGCGTGTATCCAACAATTACTTTAAAAAATTCAAAATATTTTTTAATTTAAGCAAAAATTAATCTTACATTATTCAACTGTGTAGATTTCTGCAATTTTCTTGTTTCTTTATCTAACTTCTCAGTCACTTCAGCCAGTTCCTATACAAAATCGCGTTAAAAATCATGACTAGTCAATTGAAAGTCCCAAAATCAAACTTATATTTTAGCATTCTCGTGAATTACATGTTTTTACCGATTTTGCAGTATCACACTTCTTTTCCAAGCTCCGAATCTCTTCGTCATTTATTCTCATAAGCTCTTGTTTATTTAAAACTGGAGAAACAGGCTCTTGCTTAACTACAATATCCCTGCTGTGCGGTAGGGAAGGTTGTTGTAGAATGAAGTCATTCGACTTTTCATGAAAACGGTTATCCAAGTCCATACTTGAATCCATGACGTAAGAGTCACTACTATCCGAGTCAGAAACATACTCCATAAGTAAAGAGCGCCCCTACGCAAAAAATATCATCAAAAGCCCATCAACCTATTAAAAAATATTATGAATTGAATTGAATACATTCGGAAACGTACAACTTTAAATCCACTCATACTGGCTGAATAATTTCTAATCTCGTACTCTTGCGTACAGGTCAAAGGTTGATGATTGTCAGTTGAACTGGAAAACAAAACAATCAACACACAACAATTCAATATGTGAAACTCAAAAGTTAATGTTCGTTATGAGAATGACTAGTAGATATTTTATGCTGTATTGTTGATTGTATGTATAAGTATGACTTACCACTAAACGACAATAGTATTTGTATCTCAAAAAACTGAAGAGAGGACTGCGAGCTTCACATGAGTTGATCAACTAATGACTGAAAGTGAAAACATTAAAAACAAGGAAGCATTAATTTTAAAAGGACCAAACCAATAATGAGGAAGAATGAATTTTGAAAGCAAATAGACTGAAAATGTAGGTAAGCTAGTTACTTTTGACTTTGATGTGATGATGGCTGACCGAAATGGCAGCTTACTTCCAACTTCTGAAACGCTGGACGCTAAGACAGCCAACACAGCAGTCGGTGGTCGGCATTCGCCAATGTCGCCAAAAAAGAACCCAACAACTATGAACCCAACAAGAAAAAGCATACAAAAGTGCTAAATGTAATTATAATAATCAATAATGTCAATATATTAGCCAAACACTGATTAAATCACTGAAAATTAGCGTTAATCAAAGATAAAAGAACTGATCAACTTACTCCACAAATCGGAGCGGCGACCGAGGTGGAGACGAATGACGAAAGACGAAGTGAAGCAAAATGAAGGCAAGCGATTCAGAATTTTGACTGTCTCGTGAGTCTCGTCTCGAAGCAGAAACAGATCAGATCGACGCGCAAGCGCCAACAAAGAAAACTAGACTTCAACTTGAAGCGTTTGAGTAGTGTGTTCTGTGTTTTGTGTCAGTTGCAGTTGCAGTTGTGACTTGTTTGTGAGTGTGACTTGGTGAGTGCGTTGTTGTTGAGTTGAGTCTGAGTGAGGAATTGATTTAGCAAAAAGCAGCAAGGAGAAATCTCAACTCAATCTCAACTTTCTCAGTGATCGGGTCTCGGGTGTGGGGTGAATTGAAAGCACGTGTCACAGCCAAATTAGCCAATATTTACAAAACACATCTACGCTCTCTACATGAAAGTGAGACGAATATTTTGTAGGTTGTGAGGTTTTGTTTGTGCTCCTGTGCTACAGACTACAGACAATTTACAGGAGAATCAGATGATGGCAGTTCGTTTTTTAGCACAAATTGTTTTTTCTGCTGTGACCTTTTTAAGAACATTTTCTTTAAAACAAAAGTTATTAACTTGATATTTTTTGTTGGACATGTAAGTTTTAAAATAGCAATAGGTTTCATTTATCTTCTATTCTTATTATACTGTTGATTTGAATATTGAAAGCTGAAAGTTAATGATGATGGCGTGTAAATTGTTATTAGGTTTAAAGTCAATGCTGTTTGTGGGAATAATCTTTTTAACGCAAGATAAATATTACTGAGGTTAAATGAGTCGACGAACCGTTGGTGAAGCAATCAAGAAATTTGTGAATTTGATAGAATCGAATGAACTCATTGGCAAATATGAACAAGTTATAAAACTTTGCAATGGGACTCTAGCAATTGCCAAGGACAAATTGGTCAAACTGAACACGTAAGCTAAAGGTGGTATAAATCTAGTAACATTTTTATGAGGGGAAATGGGCAATGGACATGTCATACAAGTCCACTTTTTAAATCATATCAAATATCAAACATGATGATTATTATTCATATTTGATTGGCCCTACTCGTTCAATGACCTAGTTTAACTTTGAACTTACTAAATCATTTCATTAGATTGGTTGTCTGTGATTAAATGACCTAAGTCCGATGAGTTTGCGATTACCTGTAGGCTTAATTAATCATAAATAATGTTCTATCAATTCATTTTTCTACTAAAATTTTATTTTATTTTGTGTTTAGGGAAGAGTCAACTGAATTCTTATCTCATGTATACAATCCCGGCAGTCAAGACCTAATTAAAGCAAATATTATTGAAGGCTATAACGAAGAAATCGAGAAAGCTAGATGTATATTGTAAGTTACGTGTACAATATAAAATCTGTTTAAAATATTAGTGTTAGTACAATCTATTAACCAGTAATTCTGTCCTGAAAATCCAGGGATCAAATAGATACGACAATAGCTGCAATTCAAACTGTTTATGAAACAGTCGTTCAGAGAGTTGAAGAAGAGCTGAGAAATGAAGAAGGAACAGAAAATTCTAGAACCAGGCTGGCACTAAATTGTTATGAAGATTGTCGCTGTATTTTAATATTCCTTAAACTCAAGTACTCAATAATTTGTCTTGAATAGTATAATGTCAATCAATAATCAATAGTATAGGTTTCAAATACTAAATGATTTATTTTAGAGTCAAAATCTTAAGGCACAACCTACTCACACCGATAGACAAACCTACAAACGCTAATCCGTTTGATCATTGCCCATATTTCAAGTTTGACGAAGAAAATTTTATTTACATGCTAAACAAACTTAACGCAGTAAACTTAGACTGACTGAATCGAGTGTATGAAATAAACTGTAGCATAATGCTCAGGGCTATTGTATTTGAAAATGGAACCACGCACAATGGGAAAGCTATTAAGGTATCGGAATCAATCGAAGACGTTTTCAAAGAAATAACGAAGACATTTGGTCACTCAGATTTTACGAGACTATTCACTTCAAAGGGAGGTGAAATAACTGATGCTCGGCTGATCAAGTAAAATATTAGCTATCTCTATCTGAATGTTCTTGTATTATAAATGGGACATTTAATTGTCGTGACAAAAATCTCAACTGGTCGAAACTTCATAATTACAGAGATGACGAAACCCTTTATGCATCCAAAGGCGACTCATTCCTACCTATATCAACCCGTAGTTGCTTTGTAAAATCTGAGGCTCCATCAAACAAGGGGTCGGAGTGGGTTAAATTAAATGTCGGTGGACAAATTTTCTACACATCCAGGACCACGTTGCTAAACAAAGAACCAAACTCAATGTTAGCAAGAATGTTCGATCAGTCATCAAGCATTCAACCTAGTTGTTTGGACTCCAGTGGGGCTTACTTAATTGATCGACATCCTAAGTACTTTAGTCCAATTCTAAACTACTTACGAAGTGGTAGTTTGATTTTGGATCCCGATACTAACCCCAAAGGTATATGTTTGTGTCTTTTTATGATATTTTTATTATTTTTATTATTTGTGTACTATTATTATGTTTGTATACTAGGATTAGAAAACTTATTTTGAGAATCCTTCTTATAACTGTAATTAGGTGTTCTTGAAGAAGCTCAGTTTTTTGGAATACAATCGTGTATTCCTACACTTGAGGTTATGCTCATGAGTAAAGATGAAGCTCCATTAACCAGAAGAGATGTAATCAGTGCTTTAATAATAACTCCAAACAAAGATGCTTTGCGGTTTCAAGGAGTAAACCTAACAGGAGCGGATTTGTCATATCTTGATCTTAGAAATATTAATTTCAAGTAAATATATTGCCTGTTTAATTGTTTTATTATTTCGTTACCCAACCACAACCAGTTATTTTTCTCTGGTTATTTTTTGTATTCATTTTTCAGGTATGCAAAATTACGAAATGCTAAATTATCATATTCTAATTTATCAAACTGCAACTTTGAGCGAGCCGATATGACATATGTTGAGATGAACTGTGCCATTCTTAGTGGGGTCCGTATGGCTTGTGCCATTATGGAAGGGGCCAATTGTAGCAACTGCAATTTTCAGGTAGTTTTTAGCAATTAATTTTAATTCTTTTAAATATATTATTATTTGTTGTATTTGATTGTTAAAGTATTTTATATTTTATTTTAGGATCCGTCCGGAAGTAGTAATGCAAATATGGAAGGTGTAAATCTGAGAAACGCAATTCTAGAAGACTCTGATCTGACAGGAGCTAATCTTCGTGTAGCTAATCTAAAGCATGCAAATTTAAAGGCAACAATTCTTAGAGGTGCCATTTTAGCCGGTAATTGTTTACAATAACTTTAACCGCTATAATTGTGTTCGTAGGTACGTTCTACCATTGATCAAGTTTAATATGTACATTAGGAGCCGACTTAGGTATGTGCGATTTGACTGGAAGTGATCTTCATGAAGCAAATCTAAGAGGAGCAAATCTGAAGGATGCATCTTTAGAATTGATGATCAATCCTCTTCATATGTCACAGGCCATCAGGTAACTGTCGAAGTGCATGACAGTTTGTTGAAATTACTTCTTGAAAGTCGCAAAAACGATCTCAGTAAAAAAATTGTTGTTAGATCAGCAATATTATTACTGTTAATGGCTTAGAGTTTTACGATATATTTCTCTCTATTTAAAAATAAGCTTATGGCTTATTGCATAAAGTACTTGATGATTAACTGTACTTTCAGTTGTTCACTATCCTGACAATTACTGAAAAAAGGTAAGATATATGCAATCAGTACAATTATTATACACATTATAAATACTATTCTATCAATCTTTGGCTTCCATGAAGCAAGATTATCCTATATATATTATATATATATAAATTATTCTATTTTATAAAGACTATATGAAGTGGATAAAAAATGTGAATCTTTGAATGTGAATGTAGGTATCTAGCAATTGAGAACAACATGTCATGTCAGATTCATTTTCTGTATGTTCCACTACTAATACCTAAAGTTCTTCTAAAACTAAAGTATACTTATGTGTAAGTGTTTAACATTTCCTTTGGTTGACCACAACAACCCTTGGTACTACACTGCATCACATTACAGTTACAAAGACGAGGTTTCAAATATTTTGAGGCAATGATCTTCATGCATTTATTTAACTATAAATAGGTTATTTTGTATACACGGAGAATGGTCAATGTAAAATTAAACACATTCCAAACAATATAATGTAATTATTTCTTAAAGCCTTAATGTCATAATATGTAGCTTTAATTATTGATGAGTCAAAGGGGAAATAAAGTAATTTATCTTTAAATTATAAAGTTAATCGCCCAGTCCATTTATTTCATCCACCGCACAGATTCCATAGTCAATATAACATTCTATATAAAAATATTTAAAAACTTCGATAATGGTCTGTAATAATCTCTTTTTATTAAATTGGACGATGAAGAGAAAATAGTAGTTTATAGTTTATAGTTCATTTAGCTTTTTGCTCCTAGGACACGTTAGTTTTAAGTTTATTATAGAAGTGAACCGTGTATGAAGTTCTGGAGATGAAAACAAAATTTAAAAAATAAATAATAATTTTGACTTAGCAGGCATGTCAGTTTGAAAACGTTGAAAGAGAATAGTAGAAAGTCAAAAGGAAAGGGCATTTTGCTTGTTGAAAGACAGCTTGAAAGGCGAAAGTCAAAAGAAAAGAGTATTTTCTCTGTTCAATGCAAAGCTGGAAAAAGGAAAGTAACAGAAAGTTGGAATGGTTTGGAGAGTTTGTGGTGTTTGTAGATGGTGTTAGTGTTAGTAGATGTAAATTGTAATCTACGCACTCCTTCATTTGTGTGTGAAGGTTCTTTATATGATATACAGTGGCCATCGATATTGTATACATACAGGGTGAGTCAGTGTACTTATATCTTAGGGATTTACGTGTATTACGTTTCACTCTTATTTCATGCTCTTTTCAAGATTCAAGAAAAGTGATTCTGTGGTTTGTCCTCTTCGTCCCGGGCCTAAAAGGACTGCAACCAGTAAATAATACTTTCGTCGCGTCATTGAAAAAGCAATAAAAAGCGACAGAAAATCAGCATCTTGTTTCTTCCCAAAATGCATCCAAAATCCTATATGCACTGCTTAGCAAAAGCTCCGATTCGCAAGCATGTTTTCGGGATGATTTTCTTGGGCTTTCTTCAATGACGCGACGAAAATTTTCTTCACTGGATGCACTCCTTTTAGGCCCTGGACAAGGAGGACAACCCACAGAACCACTTTTCTTGAATCTTGACAAGAGCCTTCCCTTAAACATGTAGTTAATGCATGTCTCTCGGCTCTCTCGGGGTAAAGCCTGTGGAATTCTGCATAAACTATCCTTCGACTAAATTTCCCACATAACAAGATAACTTTGACCTTATCGTC
Organism: Pogonognathellus longicornis; assembly: GCA_034694085.1. NCBI lineage: Eukaryota > Metazoa > Arthropoda > Collembola > Entomobryomorpha > Tomoceridae > Pogonognathellus > Pogonognathellus longicornis. The sequence continues at coordinate 8,749 of JAQFYB010006594.1, forward strand.
TGTTGTTGCTTTTGCCAAGTCCATTTTGTTGACTTGCACTGCATATTCTTTATTTCTTCATTTTTGCTAATGGAAAAGTTATTTACTAAGAGGCCTAGTATCATGAAATAAGCGTGAAAGTTAATACACGTAAATTCCTATAGCATAAGTACACTGACTCACTCTGTATAAGGCGTAGAGCTGTAGTGTGTAGCTGTACAGTCTGTACAGTACAGTCTGTAGTCTGTAGCGTAGAACGTAAAGGGAGTAAACGATTTGATTCATTCTTGTCATCTGTTTAGGATTCCAAAAGTTTCATTTCATAATAATTATTCAATTCATCGAGGGTGGGGTACTAACAAGTAACAACTGTTGAATTCTGTACAATTTCTGTGGTTATCGTTGTTTCAAACGTTATACTGAATCCAAAATGAGAGGTTGTATGTTTAACATTGATAATGGATATTTGGAAGGACTTTGCAGAGGTTTTAAAACCGGAATTCTCACACAAAATGACTATTTGAATTTGGTTCAGTGTGAAACACTTGAAGGTACGTAATATTATTATTACTAATTATTTCCTTTATTTACTAAGTCATAAGTCAACTGATGACTTAACAACACTGAATAACACTTTTCACTGAACAAGTTTTTTTACTATTTTTCCGTCGTAGATTTAAAGCTGCATTTGGCTGGAACAGACTACGGAAATTTCCTTGCAAATGAACCGAGCCCAATATCTGTGTCAACTTTAGATGACAAATTAAGAGAGAAGGTCGTTGCTGAATTTATGCATATGAGATGTCATGCCGTGGAACCATTGTCAACTTTCTTAGACTACATCACGTAAGTTTGCCTTGAATTTGTTTTTATTGTTATGTACGATATTCCAAGTGGGTTAAGATAAATAATAGTATTATTATTAATATCCGTCCGTGGTAATTTAATTTTACAGGTACAGTTATATGATTGACAACATCGTCTTGCTCATAACGGGTTCTTTGCATCAAAGACCCCTCCAAGAACTGCTGCCTAAATGTCATCCTCTAGGATCATTCGAGCAGATGGAAGCTATTCACATTGCAACCACACCCGCTGAATTGTACAACGCTGTTCTAGTAGATACTCCGTTGGGTTAGCAAAGCAAAATCACAATTTTACATAATATTGAATATAAATAGCATTGTATTCAATCACTTAAGCTAATTAGAAATTCCTTTACAGCTCCATACTTTTTGGATTGTATCAGTGAGGCAGATTTGGATGAAATGAATGTGGAACTCATTCGAAATACTTTGTACAAAGCATACTTGGAAGATTTTTATGATTTTTGTGTAAACCAGCTTGGTGGGGAAACAGCTGAAGTTATGTGTGAAATTTTGGCGGTAATTATTTTCCATTACATAATATTAATACAGTTTAAGGTTTATAATATTCATCTGGTAAAAGATTTATTGAAAAAAGTTTCAGGGTTTGAAATAATTGAATGTCGTATATAGTAAAGCTAAGAGTAATAATTTTAATGAAATTCATTATTAGTTTGAAGCTGATCGCCGAGCTCTTATCATCACCATCAATTCATTCGACACGGAGTTGACCAAAGAAGATCGAGCTCGCTTATTCCCCAAATGTGGTAAACTATATCCTGATGGGCTGGCGGCTTTGGCTCGTGCTGACGATTATGAACAGGTTCGAAGTGTGGCTGAATATTACGCTGAATACCAAGCACTTTTTGCCAATGCAGGAAATAATCCGGAAGAGAAAACTTTGGAGGATCGTTTTTTCGAATACGAAGTAATTTTAAAAATGCTCTTATTGTGTCGATCTAGCGTGAAGGTTACATGGCTAATGGTTAATAATGATGTTATTTTAAATTGTAGGTCAAACTAAATGTAAATGCTTTCCTGAGACAGTTTCATTTTGGAGTTTTCTACTCATATTTGAAATTGAAGGAGCAGGAATGCCGAAATGTCGTCTGGATCGCCGAATGTGTAGCCCAACGGCACAGAGCAAAAATTGACAACTACATTCCAATATTATAAACTCAAATGATCTGGTAAGAAATTTGGTGGTCACATTAAAAAACCTTTGCATAATAGTTCTTACTTTTTGTTTTGAACTACCTGTTTCTGAAAATTAGGCAACTGTCATGTAGAAAATTGTAATCAGATTAATTCAGTTGACCAGAACATCACTTTCCTGGTATTACTAAATTAGTTGGGAGTTTTAAAAGTTCATTATATATTGCAACTATTTACGGTTATTTAAAAAAGACATTCCAATTTATTTCCTTATTAATTTGTTTGTTAACTAGTTCCTTTGTACTGTAAATGAAATGGACCTTAGTGCAAATACCTACTAAATGATTGTCAATTTAATGATGCACATATTCTGTCATTATAGATATGTACCTTATTACATAAAAAGTATACATGTACTACTATCGTATCAATTATATATTGTCGTTATTATTAGTATTAGTATCAATGTCGTAGTCTCATTTTGTGATAGCGTTAGTCATCAATCAATCCAAGCAAACTCCTAAAAACTATTTAGCGGTGGAAACTAGAAAAGTGAGAAAATGTATAATGTATCGACTTGTACGGAATATTATAATTACCATTTACTTATATGTATCTTAATCTTTTATGAGATAATCTGGAATATTTAAAATCTTTCAGACGTGTCACGTATCAATTGTAATGTACATTTCAATTGTGTGTTTAATGATGACATTAGTAGCATGAAAAGTGTAAAGTAGTGTGTGCTAACTGTATTAGTTTAGCAAAATGATCTGATGCTATTATAAAGTTTGTCTGCCTATAAAGTGTTCCAAGAATTCCAGTTTTCATTGTTCTTTGTACTGATTCATAGATATTATAACATGGTTATCAAGCTCATCTCAAACAATAGAAATATTAATAAATGTGCATTTGTGAATAGTTAAAAATCGTATTCATACTACTTGGTCTGGTGGTTCATACTACGTCGTCTGGACTTATAAGCCGCATTGCATTATAGCCTAGTTGTAAAATCGTACTAGTACGCTCTGTTGTTAATGGCAATTGGTTTACTTCATCAAAATTAAATCCATCCAACCTTCACAAACATCTTAGAACATTTTGTACAATCGACCATTTTACAAATCACAATCTAATCATTTTTACAACATTTGATAATTATCTACCAATACCAATACAACTGATAATTTCCTGATTTAACCTACAGAAAATCACACAGACTAACTACTTAA
>JAQFYB010006595.1:0-11979 GCA_034694085.1 Pogonognathellus longicornis
TGTATACTTTATGTATGGAGGTTGGTACTGTAGCCGGGTTGGTGATGTCGCTGGGTTGGTAGGCCTCGGTTACCATCTGTTTCATGTAAAATTCTGGTATTTTTTACACATTCTTTTCATGTTTTCAGAGACAAATACTCATACTGTAAGTGTAACTGCAAAATTATATAATTTGCAAAGCTCTTTAAAATACAGTCTGCCCAGCAGTCTGCCTATGTTTGTTCCCCTGAATGATCCATGGATCCGATGTTGTACATATAATACATGGATCCATGGACAATAGTTTTGCAGTATAACAACATGTTAATAGTAATTGATTCCTTGTAACTTTGTATGTGTTTGGGAATGAATACCTAAGATGTAGTTTTCAAAAAAATCCTGTTCATTAAAAGCAAACTTAAAGAATTTAAATGTTATTTTGTGAAGTTTATCTCATAATCATGTGAGTGTTTAACAAATAGATCTATTTGTAATTTCATGCATTTATACTTTATACTCATGTGCATGAAATATGCCTAGGTACTCATACTCTGTCATATTTTATACTTCTTTAACACCAGATTGTAATGCACTTATGATGACTTTTGGGGAGAAATAAGTTGACAAATATTTTATAACTTGAAATCAAGTGATGTCAATCTTCATAGATGACTTTCCAATAAAAAGTCATGTTTTAAGCCTGAATTTATCGAACAAATTTTTAAAGACCACAATAGTAGTTAAGAAAATGCGTAGTTAAATAATGACGTGTAAAGCAGTAAGGTGATGTCGAGTGTAATTTGAGTGTAATTGAGTATTTGATGCTATCAGACAAATTCATTTGTGTGAAGTCCGTGTTTAGTGTAGTTTTTGTTGTGATATAGAAGGAATATAGTTGTGATGGGATGTGAGAGATAGTTAATCTACGTGAAAAGTAATTACTTATGTCGGTTAGAATTGTAATAGTAGCTCAACCCACTCTCCGACACATTTGTTCACTATACATCGAGTATTCTATGTACAAAGTGAGTTGACTGAATTTATCAATTGGATTTAATTTGAAGATAAAAGGTACGAACAAGAGAGAAGCATTAGCGTCTTTGTATAGGACAGCCCTTCTTAATTCTTCAGTCAAGACAGGAATATTAAACAGCTCCAACTCTGAGACTTCTGTTGCTCCCTCTCTACCTCACACAACCACACATTCAATACATATACCTATGCACATAATGCAATTGCAATACACATACAGTATACACATACTACTAATAGTACAAGTGCATAAGTGAAATAAACTAATCGCACGTAATGTGTATTTATTGATGATATGATGTATGTAGTTGTAGTAGTAGTAGTAATTTCAGTATGCTACGTACGTGTGAATTGAACTGTCTAGTCTCATTCATTTATTCCTGATATACAACACTTTGCACTTCAATTCAAAGTGCCACACATACATATCACATACCTATCCATCCAACACAACACAATATTCTATTGATGTGTGGGTTGTTGCGTTACAATCAAATTCTTGTTTTCAATATCAAAACTGACACCGACATTAGAACAACAGCATTATTAATGAAAACTAATACATGTCCTTCCTAGCAGAATACCTATATTACCAGATACCTACCAGATACACCTGTCTAACTGTTACACAGACCACGACTAAAGACAATTTTATGTATAGGAGTGTCAGTTGCATACTGTAGTGTATGTGTGTGGTGGTATAACTGCGTAGTTTGATTTGGCTGACCCCACCATCTTACTAATATAATTTTCTTGATTACTACTTAGGTATATGATATTTTAGATTAGGAAACCTGTCCTGTCACACCAACATCTCATCTTGCACTAGACCGATGCATTTATATAAGTAATTGCTGTAAACAAAACAAGTGCTTTACTAATTCATGAAAGGTAGGGTAGCAATTCCGTTCTAGAAAAATGTATGACCATTTTCATTCAAAGATTTGCAAATGTTTGCAAATTGAAATGGTAGTACTTACAGTAGGGACTATACAATACACTGAACTAGTAGTCTTTATGATTATAATACGGAACAATGCATTGCGCAATGTTAAGTAAAGGTGTTTCTATTTTACATATTTTATGCCTATATACATTACAGATGAAGCAAAGAAAATAGTTAATTCAATGCAAATGTTGATATGCAAATGTATAAATCCTGAAAAATAATAATAATCTTTAGGCAGATAGTAGAATCCTGGTAGTAGTACATCATAGAAAAGAAGAAATAACTAATGCTAGGTTTGTCCTGTTGTGTTTTTTCCACAAAAATGTTTGAAAGTGAGATTTCTCTACAATTTCTTTTCTTGTGATGTTGGTTGTTCTATAGGAGGACTATGTTAGTTTGCCATAGCCTTTGATTAGAAAGATTACACACATTACTTCCAAACAATCATCTCGAACTGGAAGTACAAGGCTTTGTGCTATTATCATCAATAATTCTTGTTCTGGTGGTGGCGGTTGCTCCATCATGGTAAAAAAGAAAAGCTTAGGCAGGCTGTGGCTGTATACGAGCAAGAAAGAAGCAAGGAAGAAATAAATAAGTGCAGTGCACAACTATGAGACTTTTATTCTGAAGAGAATCTCGAATGATTTTCTTCTGTGTAAACAAAAAGTATGAGTATGACTATCCCGTCTCCATTATACATTAGCTATTATTACTATATAATATACAATTGCCGACTACAACATCTCAACACGCAACACCACCACAATTTACAATGGAATACTTTTATTCAGTCAAACAACACAACTTGTAAATACTACTACACTACACTACAAAACTAACTCGCAGAACCTCAATCTCCCTAAGATGCACTTCTGAACAAATACAGACAATACACGCTGTGTGTCGAAGTAGGCCGGCCGGCTCTGTCTCAATCTCACATTGTTCCTTAATATTCTTCCACTTTACTTTTTCACGTCCTTTACAATTCCAATAGAAATCTTGAGTTCAATCTCAACCTGCAATTACATTTAATTTTGTCTCCATATTTTCTATAACAACTCATACATGCGCACTTTTCTGCGTCTTTGGTGTGTGGTTAGCGACTACACATTTGTACATTGTTTTTTGAAAATTGAAACTTTGAACCTTAATTTTAAAAGCCTTAAAAGGAGGCTGCATGTGTAATTGTAGTAAAAGGGTGTTTTAGGATTCTATTTGAGAACGGTATTACATGATGTAATTTAGTGGTAATTGGTTGATCAAAGGCAGAGAGAATGGAATTCTATGGTTGTATGTTATTATTACTTAATTAAGGACGAATTTTCCTGCAACGAACAAGGGAAGTAGTAATTTCCTGCTTAAATAGCATTATAGCTCTTATTACTAGTAGAAGTAGAAGTGGTAGACTTGTTGGTAATTGTCATAGAGGAAAACATGGTTGCATATTACATTTACAACCTTTGAGCCAAAGGGCATCCTTATTTCATTTCTGTTCGGCCATTATAATAATATATTCCCTAATAATCATTGTAATTCTTAATCGCAAGAAAGCACTCAGACTTTGGAAGAAGAGTTTAGCTGTGTAGTATAAGTACTTAGGTAGTATAATAATAATAATGAACACAATGGTTAGAAACTGAACGATAACAGTTGAAAAATATTATAGGATTTTGAGAAAAGGATGCCATAATACTTAATAATGTAATTCTACAGTGTAAATGAGTGTATAGATATTAACCAGTAAGTGGAAGCATTAGTATTAGCCAGAGCTATTGTTCCATATTATTCAAAGTATTTCGTCATGCGACCTTTTCCAATTTTTCCAACCCTTTTTTCCTATACCTAATTATTATAATACCCACACAGTCGGCTACAACATGGACTTACTGTACATTCATTCTCAATACACTTGAATAATATTTATGGTGAATAAGAATAAGACAAAGCAAATGAGTATCCACATCCAATTACGGACTATTAATAAGGATCTGATTAATTTCGCGTGTTGGAGCTGTGCGTTCCGTTTCTGCTTGAATGTCGGCTAATGATGGAAAAATTCTCTTGAGCTGCGAAACTCTCGAGGAAGTTTCGACTTGTTATTTATTTCTGCATGTCATATTTCGAAATAACGTATTAAAGTCAGATTACAGATAAGAAAACAAAGATTGGACTTGGTTTGGTTTGTGCACAAACACACAGAGATAAGTTAATGCACATTTCAAGCCAAGTCACACCACAAATAAATGTAAATATGTATGTAACTGCTGCAACATCGGTATCGGTATGGTCTATTCCTAACAGTTTCAGAATATGTAAAAGTTGTGTTTGTTGTGTGTAGGCAAGGAATTAAGTGGCTTTGGTCATTGGCTATAGCATTTTCTTGTAATATCGTAGTGTAATATAAGAGTGTGTGAGTAAATAAAGGTAGTTGAAAGTATAGGACTGATGCTGTGTGTATTTCACAATAAACTTTGTGGTTAATTGGCTCCCGTGTTTAGTTTTGAGTGGAAATGAGGACGATGTTTTGTTTTGTGGCTGGTTGTTGGAGGTGGTGGGCCTTTTCGTGTCTCGTCATGTCGTGTCGTGACCCAAAGTCATAGAGTCGTCAGCCCAGATGGACCTCAAACTCCCGGCCAAGAACCATATTCCTTCTGTCGTACATTTTCTGCTCCTTCTCAGCCTATATGTTGTGTTTTAATGTTTGTGTGTAGTGGCTGTAGTCAAACAAGAGTCATAAGTTAAGTCTCTCTCTCTCTCTTTCCAAAAAGAACCTGCATGGCTTTTCATTGTTTGTTGCTTGGGAGTCGACGTTTCTTTTTGGAAAACATTCCGTGAGAGTGGCAGATGACTCTTTTGCATGGCTTCGTTTTCGGGAGCGTTTCTCTTCTTTGTGGCTATTTGCGTGATCTGTAATTGCTACAACAGAATATGTTCCTCGCTTCCTTGCTTCCTAGCTGTAGTACTAAAAAGCTAAACACTAAACACCGAATCAAACGATTTTCTCCGTTTGCCTGAACTCCATAAATGCTTAGGTAGGTTCAAATGGGATGTTGGACTTGTTGTTTTAATGGCTACACTTACACTATATACACATGAACACACATGCTCAAATGGATTCAACTTTGTGTCCTTCCTTTCTAATAGAGGTACTTATACTTTGCTTGTATATATAAGCACTTACTAGGTAATATGGGTAAGGAAATTGGTTTTATAATATTCGTTTACATTTGGATATTCGTTTTGGTCTTATTCAGGAAATGTCAAGAAAACAACCTGTACATTGCATGGCCCAGTTTTATGCATAAATAGAAAAATAATATATCAATTAACAACATTTCGGAGACATGGGTTTAGAGAAAAATAACAAAGACTCTTCGGACTCCGGGAACAAAATGTGACGCGTTCTTTTTCCCCTTGTATGCAATTTAGGTTTAACAAAGATATATTTTGTTTCATATTTTTTAATGTATTTCTGTGTGTACACATACTATTCACCATTATAATATATTTTACGCTTAGACAAAGTTAAAATCAACAAAAAATATCCTACCCAACATTCACCATCAAGTCAAAAGGTTTTATTCAACTTTCAGCAAAATCGGACCAGTGGGGTCTCGATCGTAATATGCAAAATACAGATTCGAGTTAGTAAGATATAAGATGTATATTATAGATATTTACTTTATCTTAGATACATTTGCATCGTTTGTGTTTTAAGATTTTTTTAAGATAAATGGAGCTAAATGCTCATTTCAAACTACTGCAATTGAGATGTTCTTTTGTGGAATATCCCTTCCGATACTTTCTCACATTTCCTTTTGATGATTTCTGACGGAAGGACGAAAAAACATGATTTTCGTTGCCGATTTTAAACTTCTAGTTCAGTTTATTCTTTACAAAAACTGGCAATTTATTTTATAACATAATTGGTAATATTCACTTTCTTAATTTCTTCCTGATTGTCCTCAATTTCAAGAATAATTTCTTTTTCTCTTTTTTAGCTTTCTTCTTTAGTCTGGAAAATATAAATTAATTAATTATGCCTACAAAAGCATTTTAATTCACTTAAACTTTTACAAAATAAAGAAGAATCAAATTAAATGTATACTTTTGCCAATGGGCAATGTGCTGTTCCAGAGCATCTAACTCTTCTGACAAAGTGGACTCCTTGTCCTCAGTTTTCTCTACATTCTTCAATGAAACTGGCTGTACTAACTCTACTTTCCAAGTAAACTTTTCTACAGAAGAGCTCAAATCAAAATCTCCGGGACTATCATGTTTGTCATTTTCTGTCATCCTACAATCAGATTCAATATTTTTGTCCAGCTGCAACTTTGTGTTTTGATCCCTTATCTTTAAGTCGTCGAACCTGGAAAGAAAATTTAATTAAATAAATATATTATGTAATTTCAAAGCATGCTTAATCCTTTTAGTCATTTAGAAACAATTCAATGTACTTTCGCCATCCGACAAGTAGTGAATCCACTTCATTGGTATCTTGTGAAAACTGTCTGAAATCCACACTAGGCAACGGCAATGAGGTTGATTTTATCTCTTTACCTTCCAATTCCATTTTCTCTGAATCTCTGGATTCTACCTTACTTCCTCTGGCATCTTCATTGGAATCATTAATAAATTGTTCAGGTTGGTCCGCTGCTGCCGGTGTTTGTTTGACTTCCAATTTGTCATCCTTTTGAATTGCTTGCTGTTCCAGTCTTTGCTGAAATGATCCAAAGTTGTTTAGGTGACGGGATTCCAGGGATTTTGTAACCTCAGAAAAAGTAGGAGGTTCCTGCTGCACTCTGTGACATTCTCTATTTACATGCCTAATCCAGTCGTTTTTAACAGGCGCGTTGCACGATTTGCAATAAAATTGTCCAGCTAAGTTATTAGCGTATGGATAATCCATTTTCTTTACGCGTCCTTTTTTAACACGAGGAAGAAGCTTGGCTTTTTGAGGTTTACGTCTCATATCTACGAAAATGATGTAAAAACGATGATTCATATTGCAAGCAAACAAAATATACACGCCATAGGCGTAGCCAGGATTTGGTTTCGGGGAGGGGGGGCAAACTTAAAACATGAGATATAAATGCTCATCTTCGTGCGATGCGCGAAAAATTTGATCAAATTTGGCAAAATTTAACAAAATATATTGATACACGGATTGAACTGATGTATAGAAAGCAACAAAGTCCACTTTAGTTAATACAATGTAGATTTGAAGTATGGTCTAGCCCGGTGTCAATTTATGAGGGGTTTGGTGGATATATTCCCAGGACCCGGGAATCTGTAATCCCGGTTCACGGACACTTTCGGCAGAAAGTCATGTCATATCAGAGAAATGTCAAAAAGACATTTCTCTGATATTTCTCTAATATGCCTTTGGGCTATCTTCACCTTCACCATTTAATTTACAGGGGAAAAGGTACACCATGGGGGCCCTCAATTTTGCGTCATCAACGGAAAAATCCATTTTGAAAGTTCCATCCCCTGATACCAACCCAGGGCGCCATTACAAAAATTAAGGCCCCGGATTTCGAACAAACTAGACTATAGTATGTACCTATAATAGGTATAAATACATTTATGATGCTTAGGGTTTATTTAAAGTGGCGAAGTCAAAATCGGATTTTTTTAACATTAAAAATATGAAGCTACATCTCGTCGCGGTTGTGTTGCTGTTGGTATGTATGATGGCTATTTTATGTTTGAGTATATAATGGGATATGTATTTTATTTACTGTATGTGTATGCTGGGGTATTTAATGTATGGGTACGCTGGCTGGGGGTAATTCTATTTACTGTATGGTACGCAGCGGGTATTGCTATTTATTGTATGGTACTCTTCGGGTATTTGTATTTACTGTATGACACGCTGCGGGTATTTCTATCTATTGCACTGTATTGTACACTGGGGTAATTAGGATTACCGTATATGTATGCGTATATAATACATATTAATATATGTCTATACTGGGTTTTTACTGTAGGGATATTGCCGGGGTGTTTACAATATTGGTATGCTGGGTTGTAAACTGTATGCATTGACATCCTTTACAGTTTACAGTATTGTATGGTATGCCACAAAGATATTGTATTCTGGGAAAAGACATGGGCATTTGTAGTCAGTCATTGGCGTTAAAAAGTTTGACCAGGTAAGTCTTTAAATGACATGCCACTATGGGACAGACGCACTTGCAGAGTGTCACAATGACATCAACTCCACTTACAGCATGAGTTCTAAAACCGATTACCAAAATCAGTTCAAATTATTTTATTAAAACGTAAAGATCGGGATCAGTGAACCCACACAATTATTAAACCAATGAATTCTGACACTCAGGTTACTTAAAAGGTCGTATCCACTATCCAGGATGATCCACTATCAAATAATTGATTTCAGGGAGTGGAAAATCCCAATATGAGGATCAAATGTTTTCATTATCTCCCGTAGCCCAAAAAAATTGAGTCAATTTAAACAAAAACCTGCGTGAAATTAAAAAATTGCCAATTTTGCACTTTTACAGAAAAAAACCCTCTTTTTATGGGTATTTTGGGGACGCAACAATACCCTCCTGCCCCCTTACAGGGGTACTAATGTAAATATTTATTAGAAGGTACCTATACTAGTTTGTTCCTAGTATACCATACCCGACTTAACATTCGTTCACTGTTGACTGTTCAGGCCAATCTATATCAAATATGGTCAGTGTGGGTGGACTGTCTCAATTAATTAATTACGTAAATAATTAATAACCTTTACTTTACTTATGGACACACTGGACACTGCAGGGCCTCTGCCTGCGCTTAAACAATGTCAGTACTCCAAATATTATTAAGGTACGGTTGAATGTAAAAAAGCTGTGTGTAGGATCGAGTCTCAAACTCAAAATATTCGCATTATTATTGCAACTTTCGCAATGTGAATCCCTCAAACTCAATAGAAGATTTGTTGGCATATTCAATATTACAGAAGAAAATGTTTCTGCTGACAAGATGCATTTACAATAATAGCGCCATTGTCCTTCGGCTCCGTCCGCATGAAAACAGTTGCCAATAAATGATTCGGGGGACTCGGGATTGTATAGTAAAATATTATACTCGATACTGCAAGTTGAACCGTGGGTTGTAACAGCGCCCACGGTTCAACTTGAAGTATTTTCTCGATTTCTCCAGGAATTCTCACTCTCCCTTCTGGTATCGGAAAGAGTGAAGTTAAAAATTAGTATTTAAAGAAATTATTTGATTTATTGCAGATATGGCTTCAGTTGCAAATGGAGTTCGCTTGGTACTAATGTCTACTGTAGCAAATAAATCAAAATTAACCAACATAATCGGAAGATCCCGAAAATATGCCACTACGACAGATTCTGGAGCGTAAGCTGCGCAAAATTGTTTAAATATTTTCCGTAAAATATTATTAGAATGAAGAATAATTTATATACAGTATGTACCTATGACCTATATACATGTGTGTGCATGTATGTAGTATTTTATGTATTTATGTAGCTTAACAAACCCCAACTAAAACTATATGTTAATTTGCCATTTTTGAACTACGTATATATTTATGTATTTACGTGGATACACACTTTACATACACTCCATTCTTACATTTAGTTCATTTAATTTTGAATTTAGACTTTACACTTTGGAGGAATGCCCAAGTGTAAATAAAAACTATTTTCTAGTGTCAGAAGGTTTATAATTTCTTATTTTTTGTTACATAGATTTTTGGATGAACCCAAGAAAGTTCCTTTGGGTTTGGCAAGTATTATTGGGACAGTAACCACAGGTTTACTACTGGGTGCTGCAATTTCAAAGAATATGGCCAGTTTTCTTGAGGAAAACGAACTTTTTGTACCAAGCGACGATGACGATGACGATTAAGGAATTCGTTGTTTAATCCGAGCTGCTAAGAGCACTTACTACTTAATTATGTTAATCTTACTTTAATATTAACGAACAATTACGTTGATTTATCTTTGTCACCTAGTCACATCTAATCAGTCTGGTGTGTTACGGCCCGTGTGTATTAGATACCCAAACCACAAATGAAAATACTTAAGTAATGCATAATACTTAGTTGGAGTTTGGAGTTAGCCTTTTCTAAATAGGTACATTGATTAATATTAGAGTAATTAGAGTAATAATTGTTGTTTTTTGGGTTAGAACGATGTACTTATATGAAAGGCAGTGCCATTTTTGAATACAGATCCCATTTGTGTTTATCTTTCACCTTTTAACAGGGTTATAAATTATTGTAGTGCTATTTTGTAGATGGAGTTAACTAATTAACATTATGGTGACATAGTGACATATCATGTAATTCTGATTCGATTCCACCCACAATCTTCAAAGCACAAAGCAACTAGTGTGTAGTACAATGATGACATATAATATACTGGTTGAACTTAACAATTACGAATTAACACAAAAATAATATTGCGTCTTACAATCTCAAGTCTAGGAATGGACATTATATACCTAAGTTTCAAATTGCATACAATTAGCGATGATATTTCATTGTTAGATACAATTACATTTATTTGTATAGCAATAATAATTATTTATCACATTATTGATTCAGATAAAGATAATATATACTCATGTATTAAACTATAGTATAAAATAAATGTATTAAAATACAAACCTAGTATTCATGCATTGTGTAAGATAGTATATTAATTATTAAGTTCGTAATTTCGTGTATACTATGCATACATCGTAGTTTAACGAGTATTGTATAGCAGCGTATTATTTATCGTTCTGTGATTTTGTTCTTACATACTACAGAAAATGTGTCAATCTTGTCAATAATAAATGCAAAGAGAATTTACATCCTCGTACCTGTATAATGATTGTATATATCTATCCTAAAGAAACAACCATAGCATACAGTTATGTAAAAGGTATTGTAAATTATAATCTTTTCTTCATAAACCTCATAATATTTAAAGTCAGAATACCTAAGTAAAATACCTGGAAATTAAACTGAAGAGCTGAAGAATGAGGTGAGATGGGTATAGACAGTAAAATTAGAATAAAATATAACATTGCATAAAGCAAATTGATAATAAAAGTTATGCAAAGGTTTCGGCCAGTAGTGTCAGTTCAGTCATTTTGCTACAAACCATCGTTCAATCAGGACTGAACTTTAGGGGACGATACACGAAACGAGAAAGCCATTTTAAGAGTTCATTAATTTCTTAGCAAAACTTACAATGGCATTTCCATGGAGGGCCTTGAAGGCAACAAGGGGTCCAGTAATTATTTTAGTAGCCTTGTCGATTAATCTTTTACAAGTTAATTGCAGTCCTGATCAACCTATTCCAGTGGCTGTTCCCCCACCTATTAACCCTGGTTTAGGAGGCTTAGGTTTAGGAGGATATCCAGGGCTTTTTCCCGGTTTAGGAGGCGGATTCTCAAAATCTTTACATGTAAACGCAAATGCTGGTGCTGGACCGAGTTTGCCATTTCCAGGAATTGGATCATACCCAGGTAGGTTGAAAAATATTTCACTCCAAAATTGTTTTGCGAGGCTTTTTAAATAAAATTATCGAATTTGTACAGCAGGTACATTTGTAATATTACTACACTAACTTTATTTTATTTAGGAGCCATTGGAGGACCGATTCCAGAAGGAGAAGATATTACTCTTCCAGAGTTCGATCCATCCATATTGGGAGCATTTCCTCCAGTTGGTTTGGTGGGACCTTCTTACATTCCCAAAACATGGTTGGGTTCTGCCTTGAGTGCCAAGGGTGATCTATTCTTCCCCGTTGTAATGTTTATATTTTTCATCGTCGGAGTATGGACAGTGGTCCAGTTTCTTCTCACACTCATAGTTCCCCTCATCGCTGGAAAACTTGGAGTGGACGCAGCAGCAGGCCTTGGAGGCCTTGGAGCTCTTAAAGGCCTTGGAGCCCTTGGAGCTGTAAAATCTCTTAAAATGTTGAGAAGAGAAGCACTTAGTGAGGAAGAAAGGAGAAATGAATCCATTGACCTTCTCCATC
>JAQFYB010006596.1:0-11974 GCA_034694085.1 Pogonognathellus longicornis
TACCACACCGTCAAATTTTGAGGAACCATCGTAAAGTCCTTAATAATAGTGTCTGACTTAATATTATCCATGCCATAAATGTAACTTTACAACTTCCGAAAAGAACAGCTTTCATAAACTCATTTCCCGCCTGTTGCACGGTCACTGATTGACTACCTAGTCATTATTATAGTTTAGTAACTCATCTGATTTTGCATTTGGTTATACTTGTTTACGTACGTAATGCCCGATTTTCGATGCAAAATTGTCAAGTATATTATTTTAAATGGTGTTATTCAATGGCTTAACATTATTCAACACTGCTGAATAATTCATGACACAAAGTTAGTAAACTTTATCTTTGCAATTATCCCCTCTATATGTAATGTTTGGGCTAAAATTGTTTTACCGATCTAATTGTAAGCTTCAAGTTTTTGTAAGTAAAGTTGTGTATTATTATATTAGTTCAAAATATCTATAATATAGCTTACGTTATTCCAATATAATATTTTAATATATAGTTTTTAATAGGCCCAATTCAATTATATATTTACATATTATCGGACTTTTAATTCAGGCAAAATTAGTCCAAATGGGTTACTTTGAATTAGGTAGTGCAAAATTGTTAAAATTAAACGGCTCTTTTTTTATAGAAAAATACAGTTGATAAAATATATACGTTTTACTCAAATTATATACAGTAATCTTAAACATGATACATACACAATACATATTATAAGACCTATCATCACAATTAGTTTTATTGAAGTCCACATTTCAGCGTAAGAGTTAGGGCACACCCAGCAGAACACTGTTTCATAGTTGTCAAAGAACCCTTAGAGTGCAATTTAGACAGGTGACAAATCACATGCTGTTCGTAAAAATAGGTATATAGTTACCGAATACGTTCAAAATCAAATAAGATTTGAGCAAACACCACAATTAGAAATCATCCATAAGCTCGTCTGAAAATTTTGTTCACCGTGCACCCTCACGCTTAACCTAATGATGTTTAACCTGGCATTTAATTAATAATTTCGTTTCCTTAGTTAGCTGAGAGACATAATAGAGCAACCAGAATAGTTGCGACGGCCTCATAACAATCAAATACATGTTTATACATGACCGCTTTTAAAGGTCCGTAGCGTATGCCGAAAGGGTTCATGCTAATGAATCTTTTCCGCTCGACTGAGGAGGCATGGGATCTTCGTGTTGCCATGTTTTCTTTGATTTTCAATAAAGATTTGTTTGAATTCTCAAAACTGACAGATGCGCCCAATAAATTAACGGTAACTGCGATGCCAGTTACAAGAAAGCCAATGAAATTAATCAGAAAAACAATCCAAAAAGAATCCTCATTTGATTTGTCAAAACGTATGATTCCGTATAATAGTAACACCATTATATATGATGCAGCAAGTGTCATGAAAGGAAAAATTGCAACCAGGATGCTGTCGTTGAGACATTTGTTCAGTATTTCCAATCGGTGGTAAATTTTCATTTTTGAAATCATGTCCAAATCAGAGCTGCATAAACAAATTCAATAACATTATTTTTTGTTCCACCATTAGCCATTAATTATTATTATTGACAATAAAGCTTGCAACTGTTTTTTGAATTGCCATTTCAAGTAAATAATAGTTTTTGTCTGTATATTATGAGCGACTTTAAGATCTTACTTTTCTCTGATAAATGAAAGTCGACAGGTGTTTCGGAAGATGTAGAAAACAATGTAACATAAAGTTAACCCTGCCACACACGCAACACTCCAGGCTGTAATACAGAGTTGAACAAAGTGCTGAAATACTGAGAGGGTTCCCAATAATACGGCATATTCTGTAACTCCTGATATTTTAAACCAGGAACTTCCGCGTACGAAAACACCCACAGTGATGAGAACTAGTGACCCTAATACGGTATACATGGGCATCAACCATTGTAAGACGGTTTTTTCCAAGACGCTCCAGTTTGGCTTGATTACCAAATTATTCAGTCCGTCTAAAATCGAATTAAAAATATATATAATGTTTCAAATACTTAAGGCAGGATTGTTTGGACCTGAAAACACATTATAATACTAAAGTTGGTGCTACAATTTTAGTCCCATTGGAATATCCCAATGTTGCAAATTTACTGCTCTGCTAAATACTACAATTGTAGCGAAGTAACCTGGATAACGACTACAAATATGTAGTACCTACTACACTAATACATTCAACTTAGACAACCAATTCTCTTAACAGGTATGCACATAGCCTCATAACCAAAATTGCTTTCAGCCAGTAGGCTGATTTTTCCCTGCAAAAAAATCCAAGCTGGATGAAATTTAATCCAACAGTTTTATGCCAAAAATGTATTTCCCAGGTTACAAACAACCGAAAAATTGGATGAATTTTTATCCAACTCTTACAAAGAAAAGCATCCTACTGGCTGAAGCTTTTTTCGAAAATGAGCCTATGTCCATACCTTATGGTCTACATACGTTGAATACATTGATGACAAAATTTGACTTTGACTTTGGGAGATATTAATTTGAAACTAACCATACATTACACTTTCTGAAGTCAGTTGATTGAAAACAGCCACCATTTCAGATTTCTTCTGAAAAATATTAAAACTGAACAGAAATCCAACGGAGTAGACCATTATGAAAAGGTAGTTACATAGACGTTCGAACAATTGTGTAGTAGGATCTTTCCTATTGGACGCAAAAATATTTACTTCATAGCAGAAACCGAAGAAATGCCAGACGACAACTAGATTACTCTTTAAAATCTGAGATTTTTTGGCAGAAACTTGTAGCGTTTTCTCATTTTTATTCCATTTAAATGGAATGAGACCGATTGATGCAAAGATATTTATAAAGTACCCGAAGTATTCATAAGGGAATTGGTGCTGAATCGGTGAGAAGAAATCTTGAATAGAGTGTAGTCCAGACCACTTGGTCATTGTTCTTGTAGTACTCTCGACTGGACACTGGAGCGAATATCCCAATAACAGTAATCAAAATCGGAATAGGCTTCCTTTTATAGATTACAAACAAAGGATGATTTTTTTCTAGATACTATTGTGACGGCATAAAATACAAACTACTGTGTACTAATATTATTCGCATAGCAAACTTTTTCAACCCCTTTTTGGACTTTTTGTGTTTAAATAACTACTTTAGAATATTTCTGGAGTAAAATTAGGACGTTTTCGTCCACTCTCAATACAGCCAAACACTGAAAGAATATTTTAATCTAAATGTGACTATATAGGATGACAACATTTTGGGTTTAGTGCTCGTTAGATTGATGAATTAATTTCCTGGATAATTAAAAGCTAAAGTACATATCAGACAAAATCAATGTAATCAACTTCACAAAAATTTGACGACCTGATGATTTAATCACCTGTATTTTTAATAATGTATTAGGCAATCCCTTAAGCTAACTATCTAATATAATCGTTTGAAGTAAATGACCTCGAAAATTTTGTCTGTGTCTGCCAGGCTCTGTTTAGATTGCAAATTACATATTGTAATTATTTTCAAACAACTCCTCGACCAGAATGAAACATCAGTGATATAATAGGTATGTGCAAGTTACCTAATATTTAAATCAAAGCTACACGAAACGTCCTTTGATATAAACATGTACAAGTACATTATTATTTCTGAGTTTGTGAGATTAATCTGCTTGTTAATTTTGGAATACGAAAAAATTAGAAATCATCGTAAATTACCTACCTATATCAATTTCCATGCTATTCAGTAAAAGTTCGTGATTTTGTGCATAATCAATATAACATGATTTTTATAGTCTCGTAGGATTTTGAATTGGGCGTGCAATTACCCATTTACCATCACTCAAGTATTCACTAAAGCTTTCAACGTGATATGTCCAAGTATTTTGATTTGGCTTAAACACATAGCAGAGCAACCAGAATAATTGCGATGGCTTCATAACAATCAAATATATGCTTATACTTGACTGCCTTCAATGGTAGGTGGCGTAATCCAAAAGGGCACATGCTGGAAAGTGTGAAAAGTCTCTTTCGATAGACGGAAGGGACAAGGGATATCAATAAGATTGCTTGATTTTTAAAAGACCTACATTTGCTTGAACCCTCAATACTGTATGATGCAGCTAATAAATTCATGGTAAATGCAATGCCAGTTAAAAGTAAGCCGATGAAGTTAATCAAAAAATTAAAAAGTATGAGCCGGTTAAGCTTCATTGGCTTCATACCGTGTGATTCCATACAATCCTAAACCCATAAAACATGAGCAACCAAGAGTCATGGAAGGAAAAATAACAGCTATAATGCTGTCGTCGAACCATTTGTTCAGTATTAGCAAGTTTCCATAAATTCTCAATTTGGAATTATGTCCAATTCTGAGCTGTTAAAAACCTTCCAATTGAGTTTAAGATCAAATATAAATGTCGCACTCCCTGTTTACTTCTTTTGTAAATATATAAATGATCTGCCTCTTATAGTTAAAAATACTATAACCATGCCATTCTATAACCTGCCCATCTGCAATAAACTGTATTTTGGATAAATTAAAAGAAGATATTGAAAATATTAAATCATAAAATTTCCTCACTTTGTTTAATCCAACTTTTGTATTATATATAATGAATGCTTATTTGAATTTTTACTAAACTTTTCAATTCATCATAAATAAGCAAAAGTAACAACCTTTTCCAATTCCGTAATTTACTCTGTATCTCATTGGCGATGTAACTACCTCATCAGTTATGAGTGAATTCGCCAATTATTGTGTAAATAAATCAATTAGGTATGCATGTTATTTATTACAGCAAAAATTATATACCTTTAAGTACTTGGTATTTATATTAAGCAGTAATTTATATTAGTAAATTAAAGATATATTAGGAAACATTATGTATTATATATCATCTAACAGTAGGTTGGCCATGCTATTTGATTACATCAATTTTTTGTATTATGTCGCCAAATATAAATAATCCTTAAATGTTGGGTATTTTCGTACCTTTAGATTTGTGAAAGATGAAATATTTGGTTTTTTCCAAGCTTCTTGTTAAACCATTATCTTCACACCCCATACAAAATTTACCTAATGCGTCTTGCATTACTAGCATACATTTTAACAGAGTTTCTGTACTTAGGTACATTACTAGGTCATCCGCAAATAGTAAAACAACTCGCAATATATAATTGATATATTTACATCATTTGTATACATTATGAAGCATCAACTATACTAATAACTGAACCCTGTGGGCAACCTCTGAATAACTTGTATTTCTTTGATTTATAAGCTCCTAACATTACAGTATTTTCTATTTATAAAATAACCGCAAATATTCTTTGTGATAGAGTTCCAGTTAACAGATTTTAAACAATTTATAACACCTAAACAATTCATTTTTATTATCAGTTAATGGAATAATATATTCTTTAATTTTATTACCTTATTATACCTCTAATACTATATCACTCCCACTTCTTGCCGACCTTATTGAAAGGCATCAAGTGTAATTATATAATTATTGTAAGCAACTAACGATAAGTAGTACATTTTACTACCAATAAGTGTATATTACATAAAATAGCAATTGCTTTTGCTTCAAAAGCGAATATTATGCGCTGATATGAATTATTGATTAGTCTGGCTGGTAAATACAGTCTAAATATATAGTTCTTAGCGTATCATCAACCAACCACTAAGTTAAACAATTTAGTGTAGGTAATTTAGAAAAGAGGAGGATTAATTATTTAATCTTCCTCGTATTCACGAAAGTATGGAACACTAATGAAATGATTGTTCTCCTATCGTAATATTAAAGATAAACGGCTAAGTTGGTCTCATATCTAAACAAGAAAATATATAAACAACAACTATTGCGGAATGAAGGCTATATTTTCATATATAGCATCTAGAATCTTAAGCTATTACGCTTTAGCTTTTTACCCTAGGATATGTGTTAATTAAGAAGCAAACTTCACCCACTCTAAAATCTTAATGCTAGTAAAGAAATATTTAAGAAAGCTCAAAAATAATAAATATTTAAGAAAACGAATAAAATGTTTTTCAAACATTTTATTGCTATATCTGTGTCAATCATATTCAATAAAATCTGTATATTCCAACTTTTAGGATAGAAAATTTACTGCGTTGCGTAGAGTAACATTGATTTACAATTTACAATGGGTGGAAAACTCTGTGACTTAGCTTTACACCTGATATACAAGAACTGCTTGTTGCGTCAAATTAATAGTAATAAATAATATATATCAATAATATTCATTTTATCATCATGGCAGTGCATCAAATGGAGATTATTATTCTCCATTTTATGCACTGTTATGATGATAAAATTAATTATTTTTATTAAATGTGCCCTTTTTTGGGGCCCTCTGAAACTTGCGAGCCCCCATCAGATGGCGTTATTTACGTTAATGAAGTGACTAATTCCTGCAAGCTTTTTATTGCAATTTTTAAAAATTGCTTTAATTGAAGTCAACTTCTATGTTAAAGGGTAATTAATGACACATCTAGCAGAATCCTGCTTTGGGTAAACAGTATACGGTAACCGTACGCTACTGCTCGGTGTACACTACAGCTCACAGATTTTACTGCTCGAGCACACTACATACTAAACATATTATAGAAAAGATGTATTGGGATTAATCATGTATTGGAATTGGGAAATACAATACATAAGGTAATTTCATGAATTTAAATAGTATTCAATCTTCGAAATTGAGCAAAAGGGTTTTCATTTCACACTTTAAATCGTACTGTTCATAAGCAAAAACATGCAGGTAAGTGGCGAATAAGTTCAAAATCAAAAAAAATGTGCAAACAATAAATTCATGAATCAGTCTCATTCTCACCATACTATTCTTCATTATGTTCGTAGGTGAACATTATGAACAAACTATTGCTCATCCTTAAGCTAATTACTTTTAACCATGACCTTGTATTGTAATTTCGCTACCCAATTTAGCTGAGAGACATAAGAGAGCAACCAGATTATTTGCTACGGCCTCATAACAATCAAATACATGTTTATACTTGACCACTTTTAAAGGTCCGTAGCGTATCCCGAAAGGGATCATGCTCAAGAATCTCTTCCGCTCGACTGAGGAGGCATGGGATATTTGTATTGGTAGGTTTTGTTTGATTTTCAATAAAGCTTTGTTTGAAGTCTCAAAACTTACAGATGCGCCCAATAAATTACAGGTAACTGCAATGAGAACTATAAGAAACCCAATGAAATTAATCAGGAAATTAATCCAGAACGAATCCTCAGTTGATTTGTCATAACGAATGATTCCATATAATAGTAGCACCATTAGATATGATGCACCAAGAGTCGCCATAGGAAATATAGCAACAAAAATGCTGTCGTTGAAACACTGGTTCAGTATTCGCAAACGTTGGTACATTTTCATTTTTGAAATTGTGTCCAATTGTGAGCTGTATAAACACAATTAATTAAAATCAGTTTCGGATTCATCATTACGCATTAATTATTATAGATGATCTGCAATTAATTTTGAATTCTCATTTCAAGTGTTAAACTCGATTTTGATATCTTACTTTTCCGTCAAGACTGAAAGTCGAAATGTGTTTCGGAAAATGTAGAAAACAATGTAACATAAAGTTAACCCTTCCACACACATAATACTCCAGGCTGAAATACACAGTAGAACAAAGTGCTGAAATACAGAGAGGGTTCCCAACAATGTGGTGTATTCTTTGACTCCTGATATTTTAAACCATGAACTTCCGCGTACGAAAACACCTAGAGCGATGATAAATAGTGGCCCAAATACGGCATACATAGGCATCAACGACTGTAGGATGATTTTTTCTAACACGCTCCATTTCGGCTTGTTCACCACCAAGTTATTTATTCCATCTAAAATTCAAATATCAATTTATTTAAAGTTTCAAATATCTAAACGGATGGACTGAATCTTAATGGATGTAGCTAGTTGTTCAACTGAGGCTATGTCTTGTGCATAGCTTACAGCGAACTTGTCTAATTTACGTTGGATGCTTCTATATTGCATCACTCATTATTGTAAACATTTAATTATCTAATACGCAGGGCCGTAACAAGCCTGTCCCGGCCGTGAGGAACGGTGAGCAGCTATAGGTACTGAAGAACCCCTGCAGATTAAATACCGAAAACAACCTTGATGCTTAAATCTATGGTGTTTCTCAAATCACTGATCACTCTATAAGCATTAATGACATTACCAATGGGACGCGCTGTACAATTTAAAACAGAAAAACTGAGCAAGTTAGGGGCTAAAATTAGTATGGAGAGATGCATCAAATTCACGCGTAGCGCGAAATTTGTAGCAAATTTGCCTCAAATTTAGACCACAATTAATGGAATTTGCATAAAAATCGCGCGTAGCGCGAAAATATTTTGGGCGTTTGTGCATACTAACGGCAAAAATAACCTCCATATTTGATTTTGGGAGAAACCTACTAAGGTATAAGATTCTTTACTCAACTAACGATGTGGTCCATAACTGAAAAATTAAAATTGATGAGATCACTGTGACTATTATTACAATTTAATAGGCCAGTCATCCTTGCGATCCCGGCCGTTTGTGTCCCGGCCGTGAGGACATTCCTCACCCCCCCCCCTCCCCATCGTTACGGTACTGCGATTCTATAGGAATTACAAGTAAACATCAGCCGTCTATTAGCTACGATTTCGCAAATATTCAGTGGAATCTTTGCCGTGTGGAAGTGAGCGTTGTAAGGTTGTAACACCAGCTTCCAAATCGCAACTGTTTAGCTATGAATTAGCAGTTGTTATGATGTTGTAAGCCGTCGCAGCGACATAGGGGCGATTACTAAATGCTAGATCGATACAGATTCGTGTCTAAAATTAGCTTGAAAAATGAAATGAAAAATCTTTGTGATATCGCTACCAGCTAGCCATTTTTATAGCTAATAAACCGCAATCTCAGTAAATTAGCAAACCTCGCAGCGATTTCGCTTTTCGGACTTACAGCGATTTGCTACTCGGGTTATTATAATGAATAAACTGGTAAAGCAGGTGTAACTGAGTAGCGTCAGTTATTGGGGTGTCTTGAGACATATTGTAAGAGTATGACGTGTTGAGTGTATAGTAGAGTGTTGTCCGAGTTCGGGCCCCCGTACGGGTTTCGGGTAAACCCGTACGGGCTGGCGGGTCGCTGGGCCGATATACATTTCAGGTTGGGCGGGCCTGGCGGGTCGTAAGCAAATGTCTCACGGGTACGGGCGGGCTCGGGTTGCAATTGTACGGGTCACGGTTAACCGAAAAAGCCCATACATTTTATTGGATACTATGCATGGATAAGCAAGCGGGTGCTTGCTTTGCAATAACATGCAAAAGCATAAAACCCGTACTATCCTTGCAATCTAAAAAGTAGTGGTAATTTCAATTATTTACAACAAGATTATTATGAGTACAAAAACGAGACCGACATGCCCAACTTTGCTTCCAGTACCCAGAAATCTCATTTTTCATGATTATTGATGCTCCTAATGAGTGCTACGTCACACATTTTAGACATGCATGAAGTGTGAGCAGTACTGCGGAGTCTGTTTATGTGCGACTGGCAGCACCGTGCGTATGAAAATGGGTTGGAGTTATGAATTTCTGAATTTTACATTCTATATTCTTGTTACGGAAGCCCGTGGGCCCCACGGGTGGGTTGAGACGGGCTTGAGTTCGGGTACGGGCGGGTTCGGGTTGAGAAGTGAATTTGAACGGGCCGGGTTGGGCTTTATTTTTTCAATTTACTTCGGGCCGGGCTGGTTACGGGCCGAAAAAAGCCAGCTCCGGCAACACTCTAGTGTATAGTCCATTCTGGAAAAAGTGCATTACCAGACAAACCATTTCTATAAAGTATCAATTTTTTCTGAATTTCCCACACTAACCCACAGAAGGCATTGCTGAGTTGTTGGCGTCATAAAGGCTATGTTCCAATGTCAATAGAACTTTTTTTACTCGTTGTATTGTTTTGCTAGCATTCCAAACCATATATAGGTATAGTCGTATCAAAATTTAAAAATATATAGATGTGCAAATTTTCTAGTGAAATTTTGTGGCCAAATATTTTTCCTATTCTTTTATATGGTACAAGTTTAAACAATCAAAAGTATATGATAACCCAAAAGATCCCAATTCAAACTAATTTTAGAAAAATCTACATACCCTGTTCTTACTTTTACTAAATCATTGTTCCGTGCGAAACGTTGCGGTTTTTGAGATATAAAATTTTGAAAAAACCAACTAGCAGCATGGGAACCCGTGACTACACCACGCATGATCACACTTTGATACTAGACCATGTAATACATCTAGGGGTGCCCTCGATGAAAAAATGATAGTGATACGGGAAGAGGACCACCCCGTCACCCCCCCCCCCCAAATCCCAAACCCCGTATCGTAACTTGCATCTTCGAGATAACAGGGGCGAGGGGTATACTATGTTAGAGTGTATTCTGCCAAAGTCCTAAACTTGCCTTATCGTGTTTTACAAACTTTTCATTTTGCTTTTTGTTTCCAAGTACTTTGTTTGGACTAGTGACTAGGACCGCGCTTCGGTGCTAGTACCAAACCAACTCCAAAAACAACTACATTTGTCCTTAAAAATCTTCCAAGCCAACTTTCTTCGACAATGAACAACAGACGCGTATTTCTAGGAATGGTTCCATCCCAGAAATGAGGGTCGTTATGATGGCATGGGTACAACCGATAATTTTAATGTTTGTCTAGAGACAAGTAAGGAATTGATCGAATATTAAACACCTGACATGAGTTACCGTTCAATATTATTGAAGTGTATATTTAAGTAATTGACTTTGAGTAACAATAAAGTAAAAGCGCTCAATATAATCAACTTTCAATGCAGTTGGTCTGCGTAGGCCTTAACAAATGTACGGTCCGCGAAATGATTTGAGGTTTATTGCAGTTGTGGAAGTATAGATATTCCCCCAATATTTTGTTGAGTACCTTCAGATTTGTTATACTACTTAACCAATTTTGGGGGGAGGGGATATCAGTTTAAACTACGAGTTTCAGTGCTACAGGGTGGCTCCATGCTTACTGGGTTGCTTTCCTCAGTTGGTCTACAACTTTACTATTTCAGTGGTTGGCCCTCTGTGGCCTAAACAGATGTACCACTCGCGGGTTCTAATACAACCTCTGTGTGGCAGTAAGTCTTCCAGCAGACGTCTCCACAAGTGCAACTTACTAACATTTGGAAAATTGCGGACGCCGACAAAGTTGTGTTTTAATATATAGATACCTATTTTCAAAATTTTGAATATAACAGCGCAAACGTTTACACATCACTACAAAACATTACAATTCATGCAAATAAGATATTTGGGATGAGTTTAAATAGCAACAACATTGTTGGCGCAACATGTATTACTAATTCTACCGTGCAACCCCCGGCCCCTCCGACTCATAGTAGTATAGGCATCACTGGCATAGCCAGGAGGGAAATCGCCCCCCGGAAAAAATAGCGAAATTTTTCGCGCTAAGCGCGAATTTTTTGCATTTATGTTCATTTGTGGCCAAAGTTCAAATTCACGCTTTGCGAGAAAATGAGCACATATATCTCAGATTTTGAGTAAAGTTGTGCTTGTTAACGAGCACAAAGTTCCAATTGCAAGTTATACTTCATACACTCCCCCCGCACAATCCAACTTCTCAAAATTCGATTGAAAATGAAAGCTCGATTGCAGGGATAGAATTTCTTCGGGATCTGGGGATCCTAGATCCTCAGGAAATCGGGCCGAGAAACTCCCCACCCACTAGGAAATGTGAGAAAGCCCAGGAAATTTGAGAAATTCCAGGAAATCCAGCCGCGTCCCCGAAGGGGGTGCGGCTGGATTTCAAGAATCTGGGCAAGACCCAGGAAATTCAACCAAAGTTTTTAGGAGTCAGATAATTCTGCCCCGCCCCCTAAGGAAGTGCTCTAGGAAAATTGT
>JAQFYB010006597.1:0-11972 GCA_034694085.1 Pogonognathellus longicornis
AAGGGTCAAGTTCACTATCATCTTTTCGAGCAACCACAGCTACAGTGATCAATGAAATGAAACATAAGCCGAAAAGTTTCACTACAAGTTTTGACACACTTACTACGGTAGGAAATGGAAAGTGTTTGTTAACAAACAACTAAGTGGTTCAGTATGAGTATAAGAGATGACTAAAAACTCTTCCTTTCACATTTCAGGTCTTGTCAGTTGTTGTATCAGTAATTGTATAAAATAATATGCAATAGGTAGTTATTATGTCGTATTTGTAGGTAGTAGTTAAAGATTTCATCACATCAGTAAACATTCTCAAGGAGTCGAGAGAAGACGCTCATTTCCACTCCTGGAAACAATTAAAACCCAAGTCTCGACCGCACCGTTAGTACCTAAGCAGAGAAATGACGAAATTACTCTGTTTCTTTGTCATCGCCAGTGTATTAATCACAGTTATAGCTCGGAGAAGATTTAGAGATGGACAGTAAGGATTGTACTCATTTTTCTATTTTTTTACAGTTCCAAAATTATATTGTAAAATATATTATACAGGTATCATCCTCAATCTCGATACTGTTGGAACTCTCCGGTGGACGATGGACCTCCATACAGATATCATCGTGAAACTGGAAGGTGTTACATGGTTGGGGAGAAAGGTATTTAGCCAGATAAACAATCTCACTTAAACTAAAAAAAGATTTTTTATACTAACACTTGCACTCAAATTAAGAAGTTTAAAAATGTTTTCTATATTGCATAGGAGAAAGGTTTACTTAGGTACTTAATAGTTTTATTGAGAGTTAAATAATTTTACTTGCAATCTACTTCTTATTTGCAAATTTTCCATCATTTCATGAAATTTTCCTTAATCGAGACGGAAATTCTCTCATTACATTGTTATATTTAGAATTTACCTTTTATATCTTTTGGTTTTACTTGCCTTGCATGCTGAAATGCTTAATGTAATTTTTATTTCAAACTCATGCACAAATCTGCGTATAAATACTGTTGTCTGTATATGCCATATCACTATCTGTATTACTGGGATACTAATGGTATACTATACCGTAATAATAGCATAAAGCTCGGCTTTCTCGTTTATTCATAAACTCCTTGCAGGCTTTGCAAAGTTTTTAATTCTAACATTTGTTACATAATGTTAACTTTGTTAACGAAAGGACCTTGCGGAGAGCTGATGGCTTTTACATTAGAAGATTCAGACTTTGGTGTATGTGACTGTGATCTGAAGAAACGATGTGGACGGCCTTTAATTTTTTGGCCACCTAAAAATCGCTGCTATTACTCAAATGAGCAAGTAAGTGTTTGACACATTTTTATTGTATATAACTTACTATAATAACTATTTAAACTTTACTCAGATCTGATTTCAGATACAGATCAGTATTATCTACAAAACATAAGCTGATGATGTTTCCATACTACACCTATATGCTTGCAGATAAAATGCATAATATTATGTGATATATTTATTAATGACGAAATATAAAACTTTTTGTATCAGGGTCCATGCAGAGATGGGAAATGGTTAGTTTTTGGTTTCGATCTAAACGCAGTTTGCAGAAGAAACATTTGCTCTGAAGAAGAATCAAGAAAGCCATCCGTAGATGGGAAATTTTGGTTTGCTTACAAGGGAAAATGTTTTCGAACCTATACTCAAGGCTACTGCAAAAACCCAGACGAGATTCTCTTTAACATGGCCACTCATTATCGTCCTGTTTGTACAGAAAATACTCAGTGCAGACAGCCGTCGTTTCAAAAACAGAAGTGTCTCCCAGGACAAAGGCTGGATTTCATGGGGAAATGCCAAAGAGCTTTACAGCCTTTAAATGGCTTCAACAAAAACGTAACTGAGTACTTAGAAGTTACTTCCAAACCTACAAATATACATTGTCTGTATTGCAACCGAGATTCAGTTTAACTTTCTGTACAAAAAACTTTTAAATTATATATGTTTATATGTATACATATGTGTTACCTTAAGTGATATTTAATAAAACTGTTTTTATTGTTGTCCCTAT
This sequence comes from Pogonognathellus longicornis, assembly GCA_034694085.1. Taxonomy (NCBI): domain Eukaryota; kingdom Metazoa; phylum Arthropoda; class Collembola; order Entomobryomorpha; family Tomoceridae; genus Pogonognathellus; species Pogonognathellus longicornis. Next base: position 2,031 of record JAQFYB010006597.1, read on the forward strand.
TTGAAGAATCACAATGAAGTTCATGCATAAAAGCACAAGTATAAAAATGCATTTTATGGCCAGTCTCATTAGATTAACTAAGACTTCTAGTTTTTATTTTGCCCTAATGATAGTATCTATAAACACGCAAAGACAACAACAAGCTTAGATATAGTAGGTCGACAGCATACTTGTTAATAATTGTAATGCAATAAGACTATGTACTTACTTTTAAGCAACATATCAGATATATTCACCTTTAGAAGGTACAGGTAGCCAATTATTTAGCAAAGTGTTTTGCGTGTATCTGTCAAAAGCTATATAAATAATATTTAACTTATATGTACGTTACAGCATTTCATAAATATGTTTTCAAACAGAATATCTTGTACTGCTTCATGTACGTTTAGGTAGTACCCTACCAATAATAGAGTAGTAGTCAGAATAATGTCTAAGAATATTTACTTTTCCTACAAAGTTATTTACATATAAGTAAAAAATAAAAATCCAAAACTTATTTACAAAGTGAAGAAGCAAGTATACTCGGTAGTTAAATGGACGTATTATTTACACATTATTACAAGGAGGTAGCTTAGCTTGTTAGTCAGGTTCACAATGTTCAGGTACACGTTGGTTGTTATTGGCATTACAATGATTCTGCTAGCAATGAAGCTGATAGCATCTGGTGATTGGATTCATTATTTCATTTAATATCAAGATATAATATTATGACTATCCTTCCTTTGTAAATATTTAGACCAGAGCTGTCTTTTGTTCTCATTTTTCTAAGGTCATTTTTGCATCAAATTGCAAATTTTGAACAGGGTTCACTTACAAGTAAACACGCTCGTATACATACAGAACATACATACATAAGCATTTTAAGCAATATATAAGAACATAGCTATACCAAAACTTGGTGATTGTTGGCCACAGATTTGCAAAATCTCTTAAGGCAATGTAATGTGTTGCATGTCTCAATATAATATGTTTACCTACATTAATTGTAATATACTTACATATATAAACAAATATACATATACACGATACTGTGAGTAAACATTAGTAATGATGCTTCATACATATGTACCTACCACATTACATTAGCAGAGTTAGTTGAATATTGGTTATTGTATATGATATTATAATAAAGTTGTTGCCATTTCTTTGAATTTTGCATGTCTACAGTCTATACTAACTAAATGGAAGATTGGTTAATTGCTCTACTATTTATTTGCAGACTGTGTATTACACAATGAAGAATGGAGTATAGTGCACACACACAGTAGACGTGTAGACTCACGAGAAAGATGAAGTATTGTGAATTGTTTGCGTGACACTGTTCGACTTAGTTGTATTCTAACCTACACGTTGTAAAAAGAAGACGTGTGTAAAACAACGTAGCATTAGATTTCATATTATGAAAGTTGATTGACAAGGGTATGCATATTTCGTAAAATCATTATATTAAAAGAGATTTTGGCATTCACAAAGGGAACATCAATACCAACTGCACGTGATTTCTCAAATTCTCAGTTTTCATAAACAATCTGTGAAATATGAAAGTGTTTTCAAGAAAAGTCCAAAGAGTTTTCAGTGTTTGTTTCCCGTTGTTATTCTACTGGGATAATGTCTCCGCTCTGCCGCTAGGAAGTCTAGTAAACCTTGAACCTGGAGACGTCAATGGGACAAGCAGTGCAGAAAATGTTACTATGTAAAAAAATATATTTTATCTGTATTCATTTTATAAGTGAGTGAAACATTCTCATCGTGAAAGTGAGATTTTCGTTTTTGTTTGTGTGTGTCATTGTAGGACTGGCGAATTATGCAAAGAAAATTTTAACAACGATAACATAACGAATACTAAATGGTATCGGTTTCACAACGAATCTCAACAATGTTATCACATCGACGAAAGAGGTAACAAGATAATAAAATTCAAATTGTACTAGGAAAGTTATTAAATCATAACCACTTTTAACATGAACTTGTGTGAAATGTTGTACAGGACCATGTGGTGAGTTAATGCTATTTTACAGAGTAGGCGACACCCAATATGGGGACTGCGATTGCAATTTTTATTACAAATGCGACCGTCCCCTAATTTATTACGAGCCAGATAATCGATGCTACTTTGTAAATGATCAGGTATTTCCAGCATTTCTTATAAAATATTCATACAAAAAATCATGAAATATTTTTGCACTTCTCATTGAAAAGCTACTCTTAACATGTATGACTTATAAGAAGGAAGCGGATAAATAAATAAATATTTGTTTGTAGGAAAAACATAACTATCTGTAATTATATATTATTTTTTTATCAGGGCCCCTGTGAAGAAGACGAATGGTTTGTGTTTGGGAAAAACTTGAGACCTACATGTGAACTAAACCCTTGTCTAACAGAACAAGCAGTTGCACCTTCCACCCGAAAGGAATTCTGGTTCGAAAGACTCGGAGAATGTTATCGGACCAATACAATTGGATATTGTGCAAATCCTGACGATATTTTGTCAGTTAAATGGAATGAATATTCTCCAACGTGTAACCCCAGAATGACGTGCTACAGGAATTCCCGAGATAGTAACTTCCATGCAAATTCCACTTCTGCTCCGCATTGTTTACCCGGGCAAAAGCAAGATCAACAAGGAAATTGCAAGCGTGTCGTAATCATCACTTAAAAATAAACTGCAGAATGATTTATTTTATTTAACAATTTCTTACATAAGAGAATTTAATGACAGGATGTTAATGACAGTAGTACCTATATAGCCATATGATAACTTATGGCTCAATATTACACTTTTAGTATTTAATACCTTATCTAATCTTTGATGTTACAATATTTTCATGCGTTAAACGAATATTCCCATAAAATGTACAATTAAACAGAACATGCCACAATGACATAAAGTGATAATTTATATTATATGTACCTTAATTATAATTTTTTTAAATATTTTATTTGATCCCTTTTTCATGACATCCTACGCAAATCGACAATAGTATCTTTGCATGTATCCTCATATTGATTTAATGTTCATCGTAATAACTATGTAAATAATCTTTCTGGCAGAAGCCTTTTCCCAATATTTGATTACCCTTGAATTGATAAACCTTTCTAACGTCATATTCTCAATTCTCATATTGATTTCCACTGTAGCACAAAGCCCCATTGTATTTACGAACAAAAACTAACTGTAATATATTTACATACGATTATCAGCAATAATTACCTATGCAGAGCTTTAGATTTTGAAGTTAAAAATATATTTTATTTTATTTGCTACCATTTCTAAAGCAATGTTTATGCACTCATCTCCACTAACTAATCATGTAAGTTAATTCATTTTGCAGTATGCCAACAAAAAATTATAATTATATGCATCTCATTTTGATAACAAAGCCACCGCAACAATTAAAGTATCATGAAATGAAGCGTTGAAAATGAGCGAGCTTAAAATAGTATTATAGGTATTGGCCAATATTAATATACCTGCATTGAAACTTTATACATTCAATGCTTACTTTGCGCTTTGAAGTGGAAACAGTTAACGCAAATCGCATTTATTGATGGTGCACAAAATGTATATTTCCATGCATTGTAGTACAAACTGACACTGACACTATAAAGCAATTAATCATTTGTGACAATGATTCATACAAATGAAAAGTCAACATAAATCCTCTAACTGCCTAATGAGTTCCAATTGGGACGTAATTCGGATTCCCTTATCTGTGCTATGATAGTAAAAGATCTCTACTCAATGGTTCAGACGAATTGACATTTGTGATACTGATATCGCAAATTAAAATTGCACAGGGATGATAAGAGAATTACATGTAAAAGTGGCTGCATTAGTCCCGTTCTTGTAGGTGCGAAACTCATAAATAGAGTAAACACTGCTAATGAAATAAAAGGACCAGCAATACGGCTTCATTGTCCATACCATTATCTTCGGTTATTGTATTATTTGTTGACGACAATTGTAGATAGGGATAGTATATAAGCCTACTTTATTCATGTTTGTTCTCATTTACCAATATAATCTCATTTTCGATGTAATTAGATTTTTTTTAATTTAATTGCCTTATCAGGGTATCATCTAGTAGTAAAGGGTATATTATACCTGCGTATGACGTTTGAAGGCTAGTGTGTTTTGTGCATTAGCTTTGTTCGCTAGACTGACACATAGTCATAGCTATAGGAAGAAGACCGCAAACAGTGAATAAGGAAGAAAAGCGTGTTTTAAATGCGGGGAACTCCATAAATAATCACATACAAGGTAAGTTAAAAAAATATTCTTTTACACATTTTGACGAAAATGTAAAATATTCATACAATTAGATACTATGTGATGATGTGTATATTTAGAATAATACACGGTGTTTTTCAATAGATACATGCATTTAAAATATACATTTGATAATAATGTTAATGAAAAAAATCATTCAACATCATTCAAAAATTTTCAATATTGAATGATTTTATTGACATAATCCATAGTAGGTAAAATTATAGTGATTTGTTTTAAGCAATTACATTCATATATTAACGTATATTTTATACCTCTATACGAAAAAGTAAACCTCACTATTGTAAGATTCTACAACTAGTTTCATTCTCCAAGGCTTAGTTAGTTATTCCGTTATTCCATTCATATTCAGTTGCTCTGTGCAATATAAAATGTGTGCATATCATCCAAATTCGGAAAGAAAAAATTATTTGGAAAATATAGCCTTATAGCTATTAAAATCTTGGATAGTTATGCTATTATCTTATCGTCATTGCTCAACTCACATTCAGTCTCATTCTTTCAGTATAATATCAGAAAACATATTTTTAAGAGGTTGAAAATATTTCCAATTGTAATAGGTGCTTAATGATTCTGCATAATTTTTTTTTAAATTGGGTTTAATACGTAGATACAGGTGAAGAAATAAATACGCTTCTAATGTTTTAATACTCAATGTAGTACACAAAGTACTCGTATATTTTATAACGGAGATCTCACATAGTACAGTATAAATATGTAGGTACTTTACCTACAGAAAAGAACTATCACTGACTGAGCATTATTGAAGTATAGCAATAGTTTTAGTGCGTCAATAAAAAATGTCTACTGCATGTATTGATTGAAATGATGAGTCGCAACAGTCGATAGAAGATCTATCATCATGTCAATGGAGAACAATGTTTATAGCTGAGTAATGAAATCAATCAATGATTGCTTATCGACAATAGTGAATCGAAGGAGAAAACAATATTTAGATACTTTACATTTATTTGGGAGCTTAGGTGTATATATTATTTAATGTATATTAATACAATAGGATTAACTTTAATCGAATTTTTGATCGATCCTGTCTCATTTAAAGCAAAGTATCCATCATATGCAATTCAAAACGCAAAAGGCAAACGCAATGTTCATTGAATCAAACCACCTATAGATACTGTAAACTAAAAAGTAGGTGTTTTTGCCTTGAAAGGGCAGAAATTTGCGAAATTTTTCGCGCTACACGCGAATTTAATGTATTTTATGTTCATTTTTGACCAAATTTGCTCAAAATATGAACACTCATATGGTACTTGGTACTTGATGTTTTGAGTGTGCCCCCCCCCAAACCAAATCCTGGCTACGCATTTGATTCCATCGTATAGTATTTTGACCGTTTAACAACTAAATAACAAATTGTCTCTCATGTGTAAATTCTCAACAAAGAAAAGATCAATTTATTTAAACGCAATCAATAGGGTGTTTGATATAGATATGATGGTATACTAAATTTGTTCATTACCATTAAAGTACCCATAGCTGTTGTTCATGATTACAAAATGTAGTAGTCGTAAAATGAATCAAATCTCATATTGTATTCTCAGTACTACATACAGATACAGAAGAGTTAGATACTGCATAAATGTAGTAGGTATGCGAAGGTGGAATCTTATATGGACCTTCACCTCATTGTGATATCATTTTCATTATGCATGGTTATGCTCTTATAATATTATCTCTATCTGTGCGAGTCATTATGAACTCATTTTAACTACCTATCTGTAGAAGACGAATCAATTTATTTAAAAGCAATTAGTACAAAACACTCAGTACAAGCAATTTTACATTGGTAATATATGCTTAGGTGGTAGCTGCTAAAATATTATATCATGTATTATCAACTAATTATATTGTAATGGAATGCGAATGGGGAAAAGAGACACATTACATCTCTAAAATAAAAATTACTTATGATAGTCTATAATAGATATAACAGACATAGACATAGCTAAAAAAGCAATTAACGAATGTTTATGCAGACACATAGATACCCGATCATTTAATCCAGGCTTATATGGTCACCCACTTGTATAAAATAATGTAAATATTACTATTTTCAATTCATTCTGTTTGTAATCAGGAGCACAAGAGGACTAATCATCGTACAGATATTTTATATTCTTAATATTGCAATTTGCAATTAGCCAACATGGATAATACGTATGACGATGCTAACAGTGATGGGGAAGATCTATTACCTGAGAAGGATAAAAGGTAAGTGGAAAACTTTTTTTATAACCAACATGTCTATTTACATTAACTATGTGACACACAGTCATAAAAATTGTCTTTTCAACAGAAAAAGCGAAGTCAAACTATGGAACAGTTTCCAAAAACTTCCTCCAGACGTTGACACGGATTTAGTTGAAGATCAAACGATGTACCTTTTAATTATCAGAATCTTAAAAGTAAGGGGCATCTGAAGAAACATCACAAAAATTTCATGAACATAATTTTTCCAATTTCATGTACATTACATCAATTGATTTTATTTATTCAACAGGTAATGGCGTATATTATAACATTTGGGATGGTATTAGTATGTGGGGTTATAGCCAAAAGTTTGACTTTCATTATGACATCTCAACTTAAACCTTCAAGAACAATAGCATATTGTAATAAAAATTACGGTAAGTTTTTGAAAAAATAACTTAGTAACGTTTTGGAAACTATCAGTTTAACTGGCTTTATAAACAATTGTGACATGCCTTTTTCATTTAATAGGCAGAAATAGACAGTTTACAGCACATTCCGCTGAACTGGAACGTATATCATGGTATTGGGCGATTCTCTTTGCTTTTATGTTACCCGAATTATTCGTTTTCTTGAGATCTTTGAGGATATGGATTTTCAAAGGGCAGAGAAACCCGAATTGGCAGGAGTTCTTAATCCCTGTAGTTTTCGAAGTACGTAAAATGAACTGATCAATCATCACTTACGAATTAAAACCTTCTCTCGCATGCAGATTATTATGTATTTTTATTGATGCTATTGATTGAATGATGTAGACATTACATACAATCGGAGTTGGATTGCTCGTTTACACTGTTTTACCTTCAATGGACGTAATAAAAGCGGCAATGATAACAAATGCGCTTTGCATACTCCCTGCTGTATTCGGTATGTAGATTTTTATTCTATACACTTATATAATATAATTACAGATAGAATGTATCAATTATAAAATGCAAACTATGAAACATTTTTGTTATAAAATATGAAGCTTATCTTGTTTCTTCAACTAGGAATGTTGTCTCGGGGTTACGATGAACAATGGGTTCTAAAATGTGTTTTGGATGTTATGGCCATAATTGCTCAAGTAAGTGCTCTCTTTGTTTGGCCTTTGTTGACACCTCAAGGAAGCGGAGAAAAGCCATGGATTCTGCCTATCGCTGCTTTTCTCATATCATTCGGTTGGTGGGAGAATTTCGTTGACATTACTTCCCCTTTCGGTAAAACTCAAAATACAAATAGCATTTCGTCGATTTTTTACATTGTTTATCCAAACGCGTATGCTATATTTTATTTTTATGTGCAGGTTTTATAAGAGGTCTTAGCACGTTGAAAGATGAGGTAGTGAGATCGAGATACGTGACTTACACTTTTCTCAGTTTATGGAAAATTGCTATTTTTCTGGCGACGATGTCCCTGTGTTTTTGGATAAACGAAGATAAAGTCTCTTCATTGTTTAGCAACTTTGACGATGCTTTTAGCAACCACAAATTTAATGCGTCAGAGGTATGTACTCATAAATAGACGGTGATTATATTTTATTTGCTGAAATACTAATAAATTTTTATACGTATGTTTCCCCAGGATCGACCTCCTGTCAATTCATCGACTATTAATCCTCCAGGGAACAAAAATATTACCCTCGGTGCATTTAGAGAGTACTCCAATTCTGACAGTACTGTATTTTACGTATTGGGTTCTCAAATGTTGGCCGCTTACCTTTGCTACATTTTCGGTACGCTTTTTCCTTTTAAGGGTAGCATATACACTTATAATAACTGTCATGTAGTATATGTGCGAGGGACAATTATCGATTTTTTAAATTATTTTTTAGGAAAATTTGCTTGTAAAATATGTATTCAAAACTTCAGTTTTTCATTTCCCATACTCCTCATAATTCCAACAACCATTACAATGATGGTTTCTATTTGCGCCATGAGATCAAGAGATACCTGCTGGTGGAACACTGCGTTTCCTGGTTACTTCTTTTGGACCTGTCCAAAAGGAGATTTCTGGAGTGATTTCTTCGTTGACGAGGTTGCTATTCCATGAATTTATAATCATTTGCTTTTGAAATATAATTGCAACAGAGTACCCCATTTTTCAATTTGTCTAATTCAATGCATTACTTCACTTTTACAGCACGCTTGGATTTGGATTTTGTGGATATTATCTCAAACATGGGTCACCCTGCATATTTGGAACCCAACCACAGAGCGATTAGCAAAATCTGAAAGACTTTTTGCAACTCCTTATTACAATTCACTCCTCATTGATCAGTCTATGATTTTCAATCGAAAAAACGAAATTAAGCATTACCAAAAAGATGAAGAATCGGCGATTGGGTTGGGAGAAGGTGTGGGAGATACTACATACTCTGGCATTCCTGATATTCGTAGGGAAGATGAAATTCCAAGAATTATAGCTTGTGCAACAATGTGGCATGAAAATAGGGTGTGTTATATTTAAAGTTCTTTTTCCACCTACTAAATTCATAAAATGTAGTAGAATCAGAAAAGTCGGTAAAACTTATTTTTTAATTAAAAAATCAATTTTTAGGAGGAAATGATAGAAATGTTGAAAAGCGTGTTCAGAATGGATGAAGATCAATGCTCCAGAAGAGTTGCGTTGAAGTACTTTGAAGTAGCAGACCCTGGATATTATGAATACGAAAGTAAAAAAAAAAATCACAAACCAGAATTTAAATGATTTTTATGATTGCATAATATATAGTACAATACTCTAATATAAATGTTGTGATTTAATCAATCCCACAACCTATTCCTTTGCAGCAAACATATTCTTTGATGACGCTTTTCAAAATGTAGACGTTACTGGAGAAGACGGATTTCAACCAGTAATAAATAGTTTTGTTAGAACCTTCGTAGGAACAATAGAAGAAGCTGCTAGTCATGTTCATCAAACATTTGTGAAATTGCGGCCTCCAAAAAAAATTCCAACACCTTATGGAGGAAGATTGGAATGGATTTTACCCGGAAAAACAAAGCTAATTGTTCACATAAAAAATAAAGATAAAATCCGACACAGAAAGCGATGGTCTCAAGTTATGTACATGTACGTGATTGAATTAGAAATTATTTTTGTTTTGAGCTACCTCAATCAACATCGAAATATTATAATCGTTTTCTTATGTATTGTATACGTCTAATTTCGTTTCCACACAGGTACTATCTACTTGGATTCAAACTAATGGAGAAACCAATATCTGCTGACCGTAAAGACGCGATTGCTGAAAATACATTTTTACTCGCCCTGGATGGAGACATTGATTTTCAACCAAACGCTGTGGAATTTTTAGTAGATCTCATGAGGAAAAATAAAAATCTCGGTGCAGCTTGTGGAAGAATTCATCCTATCGGGACGGGTAAGTATAT
>JAQFYB010006598.1:0-11969 GCA_034694085.1 Pogonognathellus longicornis
GGCCGGGTTCGGGCCGAAGATTTTCGGACCGGGTTCGGACCGGGTTCAAAAAAACCGGCCCGTTTCCATCTCTAATTTCTATGTATTTTATAGTGTTACAATTATAATACATAGTGCAGTAGTGCACTAAAAGCACTTTTATGCTTGCACACACAATATTTATGCCTACTAACTATAAAACTTACTATTACTACTAAAACAACTCTAGTGCCACTACTACCCCTTTACATACTACTACCCTACTACATGTCTCTGGTACCTTCTGCTGAATTGTTTTGTGCGAGTACTACAATACAATACAAATACAAACTACATTAAAATACAAACTTCTATCTCTCTAACTACAATTGCACTGTAGTTCTGTGTGTCTGTGTGAGACTACTTTTCTTATATTATACCTACATAAAATATATTTGTGTTGTATGAATGTATAAAATTTGTATAGCGTAGTAGAGCGAGTGAATGTAAGTTTGTACAGGCCTGTAATGTAAAGGGTAAGTTTAGTCTGTGAGATGTGAATGTGATTTGTGATAGAACAGCAGCACAGTGCTAGTAGTTCACCTTCTTATCGTTTTGATTGTTTAGTTTTTTAAATTGCACGTTACAATAAAAATAGAATAGAAATTCGCTCCGTTTTTTCACACCTGTTTTAATTTTCTTTTGGTGTTGTGTTTCGTTTTGTTTGTTGCGTTTCATTTCATCATATTTTTCAAGATTTCTTCAAGGCAGACAACCGTAGCCGTTTGTTTCCGTAAAAGTTAACTTGTTCGTCGTTAACGCAATCAAAAAGATTTTTAGACTGTGTATCACTAGTACTAATTACAACAATACAACCACAACAACACTAACTGAACGTACATCGTAAATATACCTACTACTACCTATGTGTCCATTACTGTCAGCATCTGGTCAGTCTCATTCATCAAATCACTGAACACTGATCTGATGTTTCCAAATTAATTATTGGTCAGTTCTATTTCATTTCCGAATTCATTCCTTCCATTTTCCAATATTTACTTTTTGGTTATTTATTTACAATCCCTCTCTTGTTTCCTTAAATATTAAATGTAATTTAGTATATTTATATACATTTTTTGAAACAACAACTACCAAAAGATTCAACTACAACAACATAATCATTATTGATTAATGAGCACATTCGTGCACGGTGTCAGCGATTTGTTGTTTATCAATGTAGTACGAAAATATATTTAAATACCAATTGAATTCTGAATGTTCAATGTAACGTTCAGTTGTCTGCTTGCTGTGTTTAATTTATATATAACATTCTACATTCCCATTCTAAAATATAATCATTCCTGTTTCCCTAATGTTTTGGGAAGGAAGACTGATCGCAATTAAAAGCAATAATCTAGTGCAATATAAAATATATTTCATCAATCAATTCAACAATAATAACTAATAATTACAAACAACATTTGTGGTAGTTAGTTTAGTCATCCGTTCTGCCCATTTTAATATACAAATACTACAGACAAAAATACCTTATCAGTCACGAACTTCAATATTGGGTTGACAGTTTGTATATGTACGCACAAAATTAAATTAGCAATTAATATAAACATTTGTACTATCAGCTACACTACAGCTGTGCTATCAAGTAACATACAGACAGCGTGTCTTTTCCGCGTTTAATTTCTGATTTGTTTACGTAGGCAATTTAATATTTCTCTTAAAGTTAAATCTAGCGCAAGATATAAATACAATACTATCATTCCAGTTCCAAAGAGCTTCAAAGTAAATTAAAAGTGTACATATCTGTAATAAATTGTGTTCAGTGTTTCTCTACGCAAGCATAAAAAGAATGAAAGAGTAAAATTGGCTTCGTGTTGGTTGACAGAATTTAAATATACTCAATGTACAAGTTGATTGAAGATGAAATTATCGGATGACCACATAGTTCATAGAAATGCTGGATGATTTTCAAGACTGGCCATCCTTGCTTTAATTGCAAAAGGAAGTAAAGAAATGTGTACAAAACTACACAGACTACCTCTCGAAATTTGGACTTTTCCAGCTAAAAAATTTTGTTTGTATTTTATCGTGCTACTTTGCGTTCATTGGGCTTCCATTCAGGTCAGAATTTTTTTTTTCAAAAGCTAAAAAAACTTAATGTATTACTGCCTTTTCTATATATATGTAATATAGTTTAGTCATACTATTAGTGTAGTAGTAGTATAGTTGTAGTAGTTTTATAGCGACTAGCGTATAAATAAGCAAATAAATGTTAAAACCTTAAACTTGCTTGTTTGACGTAGTATTAATAAAATAAATGTAGCAATGTTGAACATTCTATCCCATCTAAATTATCTTTTACCCTTGCGAATTTTTATTTCTTTGTTGGCATTGAAAATCAGACGATGCATGGAATTCTTTCGAACGTTTTGATAATAAAAGAGATAAATTTACTATTATCTTAGTTTAGTAGTAATAAGGAAAACTAGTTTGAAATTCATGAGAAGAATTTATACCTAGGTATAAAAAGCAGATGTTCGGGATGTATGCATTTTATGTATATAGAGTATACATCTGTGCCAAGTTTTTCCACGTGTATGTTGTCTATATGTGTATGACTTTACTTGTGACAGATTTGTGATGGCGCAGACCTGGCAATACAAATCCCGGTATCGGATTTCCAAGATCCGAACGGGATGTACAGATTGGATTACGTCCCACCAATCGGCTTTCCTGAACCTAATACAACGTTTTTAGCTTCTGACATTTCCAACACGATTAGTTTTTCTCGTGGTCTTCCAGGAACAAAATATTATTTTAAGTTGCATTATACAAATGACACCATTCATGACTGGCTTACATGGACTGCTTCCATTACCACAAGTGAGTACTAAAATCCAGCGTTAAATATTCACATGATTATTCAGATGCTATGTTTCAACTAAGGATTTCTTTCAACTTAGAATAGCAGAATGGCACATACAAGATGAATATTTTGCAATGTGGTTTTTTAATGTATACATCCATTTAAGTGCATTTGTTGTAAATTCCAGCTCCCGACCCTCCATCCAACCTTTCCATGAATGTCAAGAGTGGTAAAACTGTTGTTCTGAATTGGGATCCTCCTGAAGTGGGTGGCTACACAAAATTTAAGATTCGCTTGATTCCTCATTCAGAAGGATCTTTACAAGGACAAACGAGAAATTTTATAGAAGATGAACCTCCTTTTACGCTTCGAGATTTGACTTCTGGAGCTTTTTACGAAATACAATTATATACTATGTATGAAAACAAGGAATCGTCGTCTTATATATCTGGAAACTTCACTACCAGTGAGTAAAAGTTTTCATTGCATTTTGCACATTAGTTTTTAATGTTTGTACTTAAAGATGAGAAAATGACTCATTATCATTCAATTTTGCGTGTGCAAGTACTACAACCACTACGACACAGTACAGCTGTTTGTGTACACTAAGTCTCATCATTGATTAGTACAAATTTTATCATTTAAAAGGTTAAGTTTTATTACACATTGTTTACTATTACTTACATACTAGCGGTAGTCGGTTTGTTGTCACATTCACATGCATAGTTCAATAATCGAGTGCCTGATAAGGTTTATCTAAGCAGGAAGAGTGAGCACGGTGAGTTTATTTTCACCCGTAACACAGTAACATCACATGTAAGCTGTGCATGTACCTACTATTTGTTATTTTCGTTGCTGTGGTGTATAGTTGTAGTTTGATAGATATTCTGTCTTGTACAGTCTTTATAATGTATGCGAACTTGTGTTATGAGTTAAAATGCTCTCCCAATAGGTCAACAGTGTAATATGTAATCACTAAACAAGTTAATCATACTATAATCACTCTTTGATTTTCATTCATTTCAGAACCAAATACACCAGGACGTTTTATCGTTTGGTATCGTAATGAAACCACTTTGTTAGTTTTGTGGCAACCGCCATATCCAGCAGGAGTTTTCACTGGATACAAAGTTAGTATTAATTCATTTGTGTTCACTATCATGTACTGCGTCGAATTTGTCAGTTTTACTCCTTTTATTAATGAGACTATTTTGGAAAACAGGTTCAAATCGAGCCACAGGATGCTGTGGAGAGTGTATTATTTGTTGGAAAGGAAGGTGAACCGCCCGGACCAGCGCAAGCTGCTTTTAATAATTTAATTCCTGGTCGAGCGTATAACATTTCTGTTGAGACTGTAAGTGAAGATGCAATATCGGCTCCCACAACAGCACAGTATCGGACAGTGCCTTTACGACCAGGAAATATTACTTTTGATTCGGATTCAATTACTTCTAATAGTTTTCGTGTCTCGTGGCTTCCGCCTTCAGGAGTCAGGTTTGTTCATAATCTTTATTACCTACATATAGTTATACCCACCCATCATTGTGTTCATTGTTCACATTTTTATATTAGGAATGATTGGGTATTATATATTTAACATATTATGCAATAATATAATTTTTTGAAGTTGTAAAATGATGAATTCATTTTATATTTGCTGTAGTGAATTCGATCGTTACCAAGTGCAGAACCAAGGAATAAAGAAACTAACGCCAATGACTATATTGAAGGATCAGCCTCCTACAATTGTTTTTGATAAAAACCTTGAGCCTGGAGTAACATACACTATAATAGTAAAAACATTTTCTGGTAAAGTAGCATCTTGGCCGTCTCAAGCGAATGTAACAACACGTCCTCTCCCAGTTGAGCACGTACAAAATGATACAGATACGAACATTGAGGAAGATCGAGAAGACATTCTTATCACTTGGTCTCCTCACCCTAACTCAAAACAAGATCATTATAAGGTGCACAAAGATAGACAAACTATTTTTCAAAATCGATAAAATGAGGTAATATGTTACAACATTTTGCTTTTAATTCGAAGGTTACGAGTCAAGAAGCGGAAGTTTTCGGAGGGGATGTAAACTCAGTTATTGTGGACGAGCCTAAATTCAGGCTTTCATCTTTATCCCCTGGGAGGAATTACTCTATCAGTATACAAGCTGTATCTAACGGAATGGAGTCGGATGAAGTAACGATATTCCAAGCAACGCGTGAGTGTGAAACCTTAAAAATTATTATTAAAAAAAATAAAAAAATTGACACTGTTATATTTAATAGTAAATATATTATTATTCCTGTACATTCAGTAAGTTTTATGTACAGACAACAGAATGCAAAGAAATTATGAGTGAATATTTGATTCTCATAGTATACTGACGTAGTATTACATTACCACACTCTTTTCACGAAAATATTTACTTAATTTAATGTGTTCTTCTCAATGTGTTAACAGGCCCATCTTCCCCAATTGTGGAAAATTTGACGGCAATTGATCGAGGACTAACAATTTCTTGGAAATCAGATGTCACATCCAGACAAGATATGTATTTAATCGAGTACACTAGAAATGATACTGGAGAAAATTTTAATATGACAACAACAGATTTACAGCTGATTATAGGCGATCTTCATCCCGGTGCGGTTTATACCATACAATTGTTTGCAGTATCCCATGGACTTCTTTCAGAAAAACACACATACATACAAACAGTTTGTAAGCAGAGCTTTACATATTATAATACTATAATTTGACAATTAACAACAATTAAGTCATACTAATTATGTGTTTAAAACGTGCAATAATTATTATTGTTTAGTTCCAAACCCTCCAAGAAATTTGACAGTCATTCACGTATCAAACTCTTCCATTTATATTCGTTGGCTCTCACCAGTAAATTCTCTTTATTCTGGGTATTTACTTAAATACCGTACAAATGATAACAATTCATGGGCTGAAATTCCATTACCAAGTTCTCCCACTGAGAAAGAGGTCACAAATCTCGTTCCTGGAGAGAAATATATTATAAGAGTCAATACTCTAAGCTACAGGTCAGAGGCTTCGATACCCCAACAAGTCATTCAAACAGTCCGTAAGTAAAATACCTGTACGTAATTGGTCAGCAAATTATGTTGCGAATATTGGGTAATGTTTCAACTTCTATATTTGACTCATAGGTCCGAGCGGCGTATCACATATAAAACCTGAAGTGGACGCAGCCAATTTAACCCTTCAATGGGATCGACCTGAAGGCCGTATAGAGGCGTATGACATTCAGTGGATGGCCATTGATCCTATTCCTATAGAGCATGATTCAAGAGGTGATGTGGATAGTATTGAAACTTCTCGAGAACTGTTGAGAGGAAGAATGGAACAATTGAAAGGTGAAAAAGTTGTGGAAAAAGAAACATGGGATGACTTTGTGCGCATTCCCATTTCTCCATTGATGTCTGGCGTGGCTTACTTCATCAAAATAGGAACAACTTCACATGGGATGAGAGGAGAAGATTTTAACGTTACAATTCGAACTCGTAAGTGAATGAAATACTAATAAATGTGGTTGTTTACATAATTTTAATCTTATTAAATTCATGTACTAATACATTAAATTATTTATGTAGTGCCTCTGATTCAGTCAGAAATATATATCGTAAACAATATAAACATGAAATCAGAAGTCACAATCCGCTACACACCAACACCATCATCGCAGTCGTTGTTCGATAGATATCGTTTCCAATTATCTGACCCATCCATTCCATCTAAAGAGAAGTTTGCCAATGAGACCGACCGCAAAGTTACATTTGATGGCTTGGTTCCTGGACGTTTGTACAATTTTACTGTTTGGACTGTTTGTAAGGACGTCACAAGTCGACCGCTTTCTCGAACTGATCGTTTATGTAAGCAAAATTTTAGTCATTGTTTTAGAATTGGCATTCAATGATAAGATACCTTCTGCAACTTTGAAATTGTGTTTTCAGATCCAGAAAGCATAACTAAAATCAACGCTACCTATGTCAGTGACCGTGAAATGACTTTAGAATGGGATATGCCGGCTGGTGAACATGATGCTTTTGAAGTGCAATATATTAACGATGATCGTCTCGTGGACAATTTAACTCTTCAGCCTTCAATCACAATTCATGGCCTTCGGCCCTTTAGAAATTACACGTTCACTGTGATAGTGCGATCGGGAAGTGATTCTAATGCTTTAAGAAAATCTAATCCAGTCTCAGCTGTATTCAGTACGACGGAATCTAAACCTGGAAGAGTCGGTCATTTCAAACCAATCGGTGTTACGCCAACTAATATCACTTTCGAATGGACATTGCAAGAAGAAGATTATAATGGCGTGTTAACCTCTTACGTTATTAACTATGGCGTTAAGGTACCAGTTTCTCCCTTTGAATCTTATACTTAGCAAACATGATGACTAAACATAAGGGAATCATTGCATGCATTTAATGTAGCCCATGATTTTTCATACTAAGTTTGTGATTTACAATTTCTAGGATCAGAATTTGAATGGAAGCAAGCGTTTTGGTCCTCATGAAACCAATGGAACAATTATTAATCTCCAGCCTGGCGTAACTTACACATTCTCCATTGTGGCTCACACGAAAGTGGGAGCTGGTCCAGCTTATATAATTACTAGAAAAATGCAAATTTGGGCCCCTCCACCACCAACTGAAAAGCCAATTGAAGTATCTAGAACGTCTGCTACCATAAAAATTCGCTTTTTGCACAGCTACTTTGCCAACAAATATGGTACTGTAAGAAAATATACTGTAATCGTGGCCGAAGACCACCAAAACTCTGCTGAAAATGACGCCGAACCTCTTTCTTGGGCAACAGTGCAGAGTTATAGTAGATGGCCACCCTATCAGGTAATTATTTTGGCCTAGCAAAATCATAATCAACCTTTTTCGTTTAAGACTTGTAGCACAGCCACAACCGATCTTTTATTCTAATGCACAACTTGTATTGCCATTATTATTCTTGTAGGTGACGGATCCTTTCAATCCTTTCAAGGACAACACTGTCGCTGACTATGAGATTGGAACAAATCGTAGTTGCAACGCTAATGAACCAAATGTATTTTGCAATGGTCCTTTGAAAGCTGGGAGAAGTTATCACATTAAAGTCCGAGCGTTTACCACAGACGACAAATTTTCGGACACAGATTACACGCAAATGTCTACTGATCAGGACAGTACCTGGTGGATTCTCTGTCTTGCTATTCCTATTGTTTTCATCATAACGTCGATAGCCTGCTTTATCTATTTTAAGGCTAGACGTAACAGAGACTTTCCAAAAGACAAAGATACGGAGTCGATTCCAGAATCTATTATTGAAACGACGTAAGTGAATTGTTAGTTTTTTAGAAATATATGAGTGAAGTAGAATCAAGTTAATAATTTCTTCTATCAAATGTTACAGGCGTCCAGTGAAATTGAAAGATTTCGCAGAGCATTATCGCCATATGTCTGCTGATTCAGATTTCCGATTTTCTGAAGAATTCGAAGAGTTGAAACGGGTGGGACGCGATCAATTATGCACGGCAGCAGACCTTCCTGTCAATCGCCCAAAGAATCGATTCACAAATATATTGCCGTATGATCATTCGCGGTTTAAATTACAACCCACAGATGATGACGAAGGCAGTGATTATATCAATGCAAATTATGTTACTGTGAGTCATATTGCAAACAACATATTATATTACTCCATGTCGAACCAATCATTTAAAAATATCTTCATATTATCTGCACAATTGCAGCAAAGCTATTGACACTGCCTCTGGTTTGCTAAATGCACATACTTTAGATGAATAATGCACTATTAATTTTTTAGGGTTACTATTCTCCAAGGGAATTTATTGTTACTCAAGGGCCATTGCCTTCAACTAGAGATGACTTTTGGAGGATGTGTTGGGAGTCTAATTCTAGAGCAATTGTAATGTTAACACGATGCGTGGAGAAAGGTACTTAAAGTTACTCTAATCTCAACCATAATTGTCAGTGATTATGACTAATACAGTTTGCTAAATTCAAATTTGTTTTCAGGTCGAGAAAAATGTGACCGGTATTGGCCTCATGACACTTTGCCACAATATTATGGTGATATACAGGTTCAAATACTTAACGAGAGTCGATACCCTGATTGGAATATTTCTGAATTCCGTTTGCAAAGGGTAAGCGATTGATTTAAGTTGGAAGTACTCAATTTAATCGAAATGTTCATTTCTATATTTAACAGTCAAAGAATTTAATCGAGATATGCTTTGCAGGGTGATCAATGTCGTTTGATGAAACATTTCCATTTTACAACGTGGCCGGATTTTGGAGTGCCCGATCCTCCACAAACTCTCGTTCGGTTTGTAAGGGCATTCAGAGATAGAGTACCTCAAGAACATGACCGTGTTCGACCGATTGTCGTTCACTGTAGTGCAGGCGTTGGACGTTCGGGTACCTTCATCGCTCTAGATCGAATATTGCACCAGATAAATAAATCTGATAGTGTGGACATTTTTGGTATTGTATATGGAATGAGGAGAGAACGAGTAAGTTTATTAAACTTTGCTTGTGTATTTTTATTTATTTATTTTATTGGTTACAGATTATATTTATTTTTGGATTAAGTTTTGGTTTGGTCGACATATGAAATTAATCAAATATGATTTAATCATTAATTTTTATTAATATTAGGTCTGGATGGTACAAACTGAGCAACAGTTTATTTGTATTCACCAATGCCTACTAGCAGTATTGGAGGGCAAAGAAAATGACATACCATCGCCCCGAGAAATCCATGCAAACGATGGATTTGAGGGTAATAAAATCATACTTTACGTGGACTAACGAGTAGCTAAGTGACCCATATTCAATTTTATTGAAACTCAAATTTTGTTTATATAGATGATGAAGGCATTGCCGAGTCCGGGATGTAGACAATAAACATTCCTTTAAATGTACTTACAGTTGAAGGAAGGCTGCTACGATTCACAACTCCAATTTAAGTTGCGCTATATATTCGTCTTTCTAATGCCATGTTATAGTTACTATCTGCACCATCATTATATAGATACGAAACCTTTAATGATGTCAAGTCAGGCTACTTGTTTTTTACTCGATCTACAAATGTCGGTATCATATACGGCTTCCGTTACGGTTTTATTGTTAATATATTACATGCATATCATTACAATCGCTGATTACCGTCCAAGAACGCGTAATTCTATTTTCCTACTCTTTTAGTGACGCTGACAATATCGTCTACATACGTGAGAGCCTGCATTAAATATCTGTTGCCGTCCAACTTTTTATTCAAGTGTAACATATATAAGTATGTACTTATTGATATACTTACTTATAAATAATGATGTACTTATACCTATATACTCTATATTATCATCAGCGTGCTATTTTATCTTTACAAATAAATACATAATAACATTTTAATTGAAATTATTTCAAATACAACACTATTTCTAAGATAATAAAGCCGAAGAAGGTATGGAAAATATTTTAGATAACTATTGAGACGGATAATAAAGTTTTACAATCTACAACGATTATGTTCTAAACACTTATTTCCTGTCCGTAGGTATTATGTATAGAGGAACACGTTATGATTAACGAATTCCACAATCATGATAATCTAATCGCACAAGCACTACAAGTAATATTATATTCATACTGGAAATTAAAAAAAACAGAAATGTATTACATGATCGAACTATTAAGTTGAGCCCTATGAATTAGTTTGAAATATTTTTAACAATGCATCACTAAATTAAAATGCTATCACGTTTTTTTATCGATATAAAAGTTCAAAGCGGGTGCAATGAATTAGTAACGGGATTCCATAGAAAATGTTTATTTATATCGAATAGCTTTTCTGCATGTTTGTTAATGAAATTAATGATAAATAATGATGATCTTGGGCATTAGTCATAAACAGGGTACAGTACCTAATTTACCTAGCCAATTTACCCAGTACCTAGTAAGACACAAAGTTAATTTTCCCAGAAAAAAATTATTATGGCCGCAAAAAATTCAAAACCGTCGTTAATTTTCAAGATTTTTTCCAAGTCGCCATAAAACCCGCAATTGTGCGGATATTAAAACCAAAGAGGTATCAGTTCAATGCAGAATTGAATGCTCTTTCGAATGGACCTAGGTATATGCACTCCATATTATGTGGGATTGGCTGTGGGTGGGGGTTACAATAATTTCGAAGGACCATTTACTATTAGACTTTCAAACTACACACTTTTTTAACAATTTTATTATCAAATTGACACTTAATACTAATACAATGATAAAGTTAATAATATAAAATACGACTTAACAATTATACGCACTTTTGAATTTCATATTATTAGTTTGCCCTTTCAATTGACGTGTCTGTACTACAGGGCCTTGATGTGTATTGTAAATTGACAAAACAAAATGTTTAGTTGAAGTATATAAAAAGCATGAAGAAATCGTTACTTCAACTTACAAGGCTATAAGATGAACTGAATTGAAGGTTATTCATTTTCATATGCATAAGTTTTGCGTATTATTGTGAATAAAATGTGTTTGCTGAGCCTACACGTTAGAAAACAAACGATGGTATTTGTTTAACAGTATTTCCAGTCTTTTCCATGAAGTGGTCTACATGATTCCGGGCATGGTTGTATATTATGTCCTACGAAAATTTTCCCTCTTTCTTTCAGATAATCGTGACCAACGAATTCCTCGTCATTTCTTCTTGTTGAGAAAGGAACGATCGAAGTTAATTTATATTGTTGGCAATAAAAACTGTCATGGACTAAAATGTCGTCTAAAAATGGATAGAATATTATTCCTGATGTTTCAAAACACAATTACAATATATTTCATGATTTTTAGGGTCGTAATTTGTCAGTATTTGATTGCGGCGGTTGGAAATGCTTTTCTCTGTATTTCGCCTGCTTGCTAGAGCTGAGAGGATGTCTGCCGTCGACGGTGGCAAGGCAACCAAGCACCTCATGTTGCACAGTCACCGCACCACTCTAAATCAGAGATGGGCACAACTTTCTTGCGGCCGGCCCGGCCGCGGCCTTACGTCATAATTTTAGACCATTTTTTTAAAGCG
>JAQFYB010006599.1:0-11968 GCA_034694085.1 Pogonognathellus longicornis
TTCTACACAATAGCACCTAACTGCCCAAACATAAGCGAACATACTACACAAGATGCTTTTGCTATATACATAGTACCTTAGTACCATCTTTTCTGCAACACTTTTTATCTTTTTGTACTTATTATATGAGAATACACACAGATGAGAAACTCAACTGTGAACTAACTGAAGGAAGGGAAACTTAACAAAACGAAACCACGTCGGTTTCTTCTTCCATTATTGATTTCTTAGATTGCCTTCCCATTCCTCAAAGTTTGTAGCTCCCTGTTCTTCTTTTCTGTCTTCTTCTTCGTCTTGTGATGTAAAAGCAATATCAAACTATCCTACCATGCATTCTATGTACCTATACAGCATACATACATTGATGTAATATACTACTACTCTATAGATACTAAAAGAACTCTGTGCAGAAGATGATCGAAAATTCAACTTGTTTATTCAGGGCTTGGCTTCAAGCAGAGTAAATAAACGGCCTTTTAGCAGTTTCTTTGAATTGTTCCTCTAATTCACAGGGACAGCACAATCTTATCTTGAGTTGATGAGAGAGAACTGAAGAAGAAGCCTTTATAAAGTCAACTCAACTTACCCACCGATCTTTACATACATACAACTGCTACAACTAGATAATTGAAAAAGCTAAACTTGAATAAACGCTCTTTGCTTTTTCCTTTGAACTTTGCTTTCCTTTGGTTATTGTTGTGCAGATTATGTGTATAGTTTTGATGCAACAGTGTTGAGTTGGTTATACACGTTCAATCTTACAATGCGTTATGTTGACTTGACTCAAAACTTGCAAATTAGCTAAGTAGGTGAAAAAGCCACCTTTGAATTCGGGCACAGTTTAACAACGTCCTTTGTAGATTTGTTGTAGCAAAACCACTCACTCAGTTTACTTTGCCTGTAGTAGTTACTTACACAAACTCTGTTTGCGTAGTTAATTGTAGTTGCCCGAGTTGAGTTGTTGGCAGGGATTCTAAAAAGCGGGTTCATATAATATACCCGAAATTCAAGCATTTAATAAACCTTTGTGGTTATTATGTATTGACTTTACTATTACATGCATGCATGCATACTGGAAGTGTTGAATTAAGAGGAGTCTGCATTTTCTTCTTGCTTGCAAATATTGTGAGTCTGTTGCCCTTTTGCACACAGGTACTTAGGTACTTGTCATAGGTACCTACGCATTTTATAAAGATGACATGGTTGTAGAGTCAACATTCACATCATACATTTTACACACCTATATACTTGATGTACATCGGCTGTTACATGGGATTGGAGTTTAAATTAGCTCATGTATCAAGTTAGATTTACATATCCACTTTGCATTACCTCATTCCCTGTGTTTACATTCGTAATTAGTATGTAGAAGAGCAGTTCATTTACATACTCGTTGTCCTATTGTCCGTATAGTGGTTTGAGATTTATAAATAAGTCACACAAGCAAATAAACTCTTCACAAGTCAACTTTAATAGCACTACTCTTCTTTCTACATGTACATGCAACTGTTTATTGCGTTTTTACTTATGTTAGAAAGCTTGACAAGTGAAGTGCGCATTCCAAGTGGCATAATAATCTTTTTTACAAATCAAATGGTAGCAAAAACGACGTATTTATGCGTTCACCTGTTGCTTTGTCACTGATACGATGATGTTACTAATAGGCTATGTCGTTAGTGTAGGTACCTTTACTTTTTATGACTCTGTTTTGCTCCGCGTTTCATTTAATGTACACATACCTACATCTTGCGTATGTAAAGAAGTGTTTTCGGTTATTTGTAACTCAAGTACCTGCATGCTTTGACAACCGTGTTGATGTCATCATTGAATAGCTACAGGTGAAGAATTTATTTCTATACGAGGAAAAAAACACGAAGGCTGTTTGTTTAAATCCTGCAGTTTCTGTTGGTATTAACTGCTCATTTGTGAGGTCAAAGTAATATACTACTATAATACGTATGTATTTAATTGTACCACTACAGATATTATATGTTTGTATTCTGGCTGAGAATTATTTGTAAAGATGTGTAAGAGTAGGTGCCAAGGTATATCAGTGTAAGGAATGGCTACCTTGGTAGGTAATAGGCAATGGGTAAAACCAATATGATACTAAAACTGTCAGCAATAAAATCTCTAAAGAAATCGACATGTGTCCATTTAAAACAAAAGCTGTAAATTACAAGCGAGACAAGCCTGAGTCTTAATTGGCAGACACCCCAAAGCCGTTGCATTAATATCAAACACAATTCAATCCCAAGAGTTGCAGTTTGAAGTTGGCTTGGGCTCTGTAACTTCATGACTTATGCTAATCAAAAATCCTGTTATGATTATGTTGAAGAGATCTTAATGATACGTTCATTTAAAAGCGTGTCAGAATTACACATAGGCCGTTTACACGTAAAAGGCCGGAAAAATGTTGCTGATAATATGTCTGCTTGCCAATAGTAATCCATATCTGTTATGATTGGTTATGGTTTGAATGAAATTGATTTGATCGTGGAACTATAAGCTATAAATTATTCTGTTTACATTCATTTGTTTGTACCTAAAGATACTTTCATTTATTCTCAATTAAGGCAACCATATTAAATCTACGGGTGTGGTCGTTTCACGCAGTGAGAGTATTATTTTGATCATCTCGCTGAATGACGTTTTTTGTTCGTTTTTTTTCGCTTATGATTTTATACGTGTAATAAATAACTAAACCAGTAGGTAAGCTTTGTATTTCTATTTCATTATTCTTCTACAGATTAATAGAATACAACATTAATATTTCTTGAATTTAAATGAAGACAATGTTCTTGTTGGTATGTATACATTTGCGTAGCGTAAAACGGTTTTTGGATTATGTATGCATTTGGCTCAAGTACAAAACGAATGTTTGTAACACAAAATTATGTATAGCACTTTAAACATCTACATACACATCATATACTGTCAATTTCACTTGTTCTCTTGAATGTCAACTTGGCACTCTTATTTGGTAGTCCGATCAGCATTAGTTGTTAGAGTCAGTTTGAGTTGGCATCATCCCGTGTAGGGAATACATTGTTGTGTAAAAATAATCAATTTTTATTTACGAAGACCATCTATCTACTAATAAGGAGAATTAATTCAAGTATGATGTACAAACAATCAGTTTTTACATACTGTTATATTTGTAATAAAATTGGCAAACTGTCATAATTGAATTTCATGTTTAAGGAAATTCTCCACTCTATTGAATCCATTGTGTCATGTTTGTTATGACAGGTACAAGCAATACCTTGATACCTTCAAACATAGTATTGCACAATGTTTTTAGAAGTAGCCAATAAAAGTCAAGATTACAAACAATAGTACTTAACAACATTTGAATGATGTTAATACGAAATATGAACCGTATACTAACTTATTGTTAGCAAAAGTGTAACACAACGTCAGAAATCTTTGTTTCACCAATACTTTAGAAAGGACAAGGACAGAATTCATATTATTTACGTGATGCATATACTCAAACATTGTTTGAAATTAGGTAGGAATCTTGTTTCAAAATCAGTCAAATGATGTTGAAAGAAAGTCGCTGTGTTCTACATTATTCATTACAAAGTTAGCCATTTTCTGTTTCCTTCACTTATGAGTTATGTATTTATGTCAAAACTTTGACATAATAACTTTGACAAGCAGCAGTTACTGAATTTTATTGCAGTTTTGGTATCATGGCATGTAATGTGTACTATGCACATACATACATATACTCACAGTAACATGGTTAAGTATGAATAGTCGACGCCTTGAAGAGACTCTTTGATCTATTCATACATCTCTTTTATTTTACGTCTTCTTATCTGCTTTAAATATTTGATTCCAATGTATTGTACAGTAATATGTGATAATGTAGCTACAAACAATGTGTGATATATATTCTCACATACAAACATGTTGTTGTGCCTGTACAAAAAGAAATTTTAGACAGAGATATATTATAGTCACCTTCCAATACTTTCGTACACCAATGCAAATGAGTGAATAGTGAATAATATGAAGTGTCAAGAAAGATGAACACATTTCGAATCGTATTACACATTCATACAGTCAGTCATAGAATGAGTTATGAATGACATGAGTTTTGACTTGGATATTACCATTGTAACGGTATTTACTGTACAGGAAGTAGACCAATCCTTGACAACATAATATATCTGCGAGGATGAAGAGCTTTCTTTTCAGAGCTACGCTCCTGTCTTGTTTGTGTCACACCAGCTCATAATAGCATTATGCAAACAAATATATATTAGATTAGTATGTCATCTCCCGAACAGGTGAATGCTTTCAGACAACTGCACGAAATCTAATAATACTAAATTTCCTCAGATTCCATTGTTCAAGCTTCAAAATTAGAAGGGAAGGTTACAAAGGTTAACAAAGACGCGATGAGCACATACATTCATTACAATTGTAGAGCAAACTCATATGTCATATAGCTGCAAGAACTATTTAGCTATGTAAGTAATGACATGTATATTTTTTTGAGTTTTTTACTTACAATCTTAGTATATAATTTCAATAGTTATTATGTGTTATGTGATATATGTTTAAACAAACAATGCGCTTTAATACACGTAATTGCACAATATTGATTTACAAAGAACATTCGAGGCAATTAGCTTTCTCTTTCGTAATTTTTGTATTTACAAAGCACACATAATATATTTATTCCCGAAATCATGAGGAGCAATGAGGGATCAAGTGAAGAATCTTTGATGGCAAATATCCTGCAGGATATTTGCATACTGTTACTAGTGTATGTTTGCATGTATGAGGAATACTATACTTCTGATATTAAAAGCTATGGAATTGCAGTTAGCTTGTACATGCATCCTGCCTATATTTACGTGTACATGAAGAATAATATTTTGTAGATTTTTGTGCAAAGCACGTAAAGTTTCCTATCGGTAAATATCACGTACCTATATTCCAGAATGATTACGCATGCACAGGCATGAGAATGGGTTTAAAGTGGATTTTCTGCTAGGCCGAATGTAATGGAACACGGGAACACCGTAAAACTCAAGAGAAGAGTGCAACATAAAGATAGGGTGATCTTCGTAACTACAGTCGTGAAAGTCACATGTATGTTTCATGTTTATATATGTGCCCAATAAAATACAATTATATTATCATCGTATTATCCATTTTCTACTACATTTAAAATACAAACCCAGGCACTTGCACTTCCCATTTATCTACAACCAATAAAATGACTTGACATTATAATATTTTATGCATAAGAAATAATAACATAATATTATTATCTATAGACACGAAGAACTATGCACACATTATTTGTATAGTATGCATGTACATAAATTGAAGTGCTCTGACTGCTCTGTTAAGTTTCGATAGACGTCTTGAACAAGTTCAAACGCTACACGTTGTGTGTGTGGTGAAAAAAATTAAATGGAAAGTGCAAAGGGAATTTCTGAATGGTTTATGATGGGTGAGAGTAAGTGAGCGACAGAGCTGCGGTTGCTTTCAACATTTGCTCTATGCGAAAGTATATTGTTTAGTCATGGTGAAAGTGTAATTCAATGGTGACGGTGTATGCTTTGTACAACGGAATCATAGAGCTATTCAAAAATTCGGGTTGATGCTTTCTGCTTCACGCAAAGAAACACTCTTGACTTGAATTGGATTTAAAAGCTCCCCTACGTACCTACTACTAGTATAATAAGCATACATAATGTATAAGTGTATAGATAAATTCTGTATAAGGACACACACAGATGCTTTGACTTTTAACCGTGCAGGAGCAGCTAGCAAATGCGCAATTCTATAGTTCTCGTTTCTGCTGGCGTTGATTGTCGTGTTTGAAGACAGGGAAAAGACCATTAAAGAAATAATCGTTATATGGTTGGAGAACTATGTTGTTAAATCTACTGTCGGTGTAGTTCAAGTACAGTAAACAAACCCACATCATAATAACACTCACCAACTCTAAAATCGATTTTCCCTTGTAGACTACCTGCAACTATTTCCCACAATATGCATGAAACCAACAAACCGAAAATTCAAAGAGAAATCTAGAAAATACCTACATTCTTGTTTATTGTTTCGCGTAACTTGCAGCCTTCAATATATACGATGTTGTATACGTAAATACAGCAGTTCTTACACAATTGCGTATAAAATTGCAGCCTCCAACTCTCACTACTTAGTACTCCCTGCCATAAAATCATCCGTAATTGTAACTGACACGAGTGGTTGTGGTAATTTGTAATGAGCGTCAGTTCGCAGGCAACGTTTATGTTACAGTACATGTTACATAGTAATATGCAAGGAATGACTGGTATGTGTGTAGCATTGTACATGTCTCACACAATTCTAAATGAACCTCGCGAAATGATGCAAACTGTAAATGAGTTTACATACGTTGTACATTGGTTGTATGCATGTCAGTTACTTTCAAGGTAATTATTGTAAAGCTGCGTCCATATGTGGTTTAGGTTTCCTTGCCTTTCATTTCTAGTATATAAGTCCTCCAGAATCAAAAGTACTGTTTAATTCTGAACCGCATTCCTTCCTATATGTACTTTAACTTAGTAGTGTTAGTATTTATTAACTTATACTGCTACATATTGTAAAGGAAAATGTTCCTTAAACATAATAAGGGTTAGTAATAGCACCTAGTACCTACCTATTAAAAATAAGCTCTAGAAACAGAACACCCTTGGAATAAACTGCAGGTATGAATATAAAATTAATTGAATAAAAAGTTTAGATATAGCTGGAATATCGAATTCCCATTATACATACAGAGTAATATTTTCTACAATTTTGTTTTCTTTAACAAAAAATATGTACTGAATTTATGAATTTTTCATGTGTTGTATTGTAGGTCATATCGAAAGCTTTGTTGACAAGTTTTCCTCTTCTATAAGGAATGTAATCACTTGTAGTGATTTATTCACATGAGACTGCTGATAAATACAAAACTAAACTATTTTCGCCACTAAATTACATTTTAGTGTTTGTTTGCACATACAAACACTTGTTTTTGGTATTTATCAAAATGTAATGCTCCATAAATTTTACATCAATATTGGTTTGACTTTTAATAAAGTCTATTTCTAAAGCATGTGAAAGCTCAAATTAAATGTCACGCATAAAACATTGCACAAGGCCAAAATTTCAGTAGGAAAGTGTTTTCTTCTGATAAGAAGAATTACAAAGGGCACAGAATATTGAATATAGTGCTCGTTAGTAGGAGAACCATTATTATTCTAAGTTGGTATTAGCACTATGATACTACCTCTCTGCTTGTTGCCGCAAAATTCGCGCACAGTTCTCTATTTTCACATATATTTATTTATCGTACTACGAATGTGCAATTTGAGTTGCCTAAGAAAGGTGTATCCAATGCATACGAATAAAGAAAGGGTAATATATTCCTTGGTTTTCGCATGCACCTTACTACCAGAGTGTGTTTTACTAGGAAATATATTATTATTTTCACGTAAGAGTGACGTACTAGAATGAAACTACATAATCAAGGGAGTTAGCCTACTGTGGAGAGTAAGGCGTAATGTGCTACATACATGTCGTCGTTAGTTTATACACACACAGTTGACTTGTTCACATACTGGCTGGAATAATGCGAATGCATTATTATTTTGTGTACACAACATGACATAAAATAGCTTTAACAGTCACAGAAACGCATTACATGAGAAACGACTTACGTGCCTTATCTCAGTCTCCTGACTCTATTGTCTCATGCTTTTGTGTTGTGAACGAGGGAATGGTGTAGAACGTCTATGGGGAGGATAATGTCATTGCTGCTGTCTTCAGCATTAAACTGAAAACTGCAAGACGCTTGTTCAGGGAATTCACTTCCTATATATTCTCTTGCATTGAATCGTGGAGAGATGTGATGGACAACCTACGAGTACTCGAACAGAGCACATTTACCAGTTTACGACCTAATGCAATAAACTCGATGTAGCAGGATTAGAGCACGCAGTATGTGAGCACCATCACTTTTCCTTTATTTATTACATACGTACGTAGTATTCTTCTAGGTACACACTAATACATATTCTATACTACTTACTCACTAACTACTATTATTATCTATACATAGATGTATCATTATTGCCGTGGAGAAAGAAATGTGACAGGAAAGTCAAAGCCATTGACAATTTCTCGACACAGCCTGAACTGATACATAAACTGAGGTTGGAGTTGGAGGAGGAAATGAAATTATAGCTCGACATAATACTACACTTAAACATGGTGGAGTCACTATATCACACACGTATTATTTTATTAGAGTCCTTCCTTACTGCCTTAGTTAGTCCTATACAACTAAGTACTACGTCAGTACATTTTGTCCCTTTTCTTGCATTATGTTACGTATTATGTGCCTTGTGCTGTGTTCTCTCCTTTGAGACAAGGAGGAACTGACGCAGTAACTGCCATCATCATAATACTAATACAGTTTCCATGAGCATTGGTACAGACTCTACATAATTCCGAGTAACGTAAAGTATAGCTTAAGGGGGAAACTGTAACTACATTAAATTACACCATTTGCAATATATTTATAATGCTAGTCTCCCGTAGTATATTTTAAGCCTGGTGGAATCATCCTTCATTCTTACACACCGTACCTTTGCAAGGAACAACGAGTAAAGTCTTGGAGCGTTAAAGACGACAGCGAACCGTAATGACATGCTAGTTAACTAAACTAGAGGAATGATGGAATGATCAAACGACCAATTTAGTACTAATAAAAATTGAGCGTAGAACTTGTCGTGACGTAAATGGGCACATTGAGCTAAACAAAAAAAAACGGTTGGTTGGAAGAAAAGAGGAAACACAGTGTAATAATATTATAGTAAAGAGACTGCATGATACTGAAATAGTATTGCCCATTTGTTAACTGTAGTTAGGCAGTGCCCTACCTGATTAGTATAACTATGACAAACACTACTACACTATCGTCATTCTTATACATACATACTACTAGTGCAAAACAACTTGCAGTGTGTTTAATGTTATAAGAAGAAATAATTCTCTCACGATATTCCATGCACTTAACGTCATCTGAGCAGGATAGTCGTGCACTGTGATAAGGAAAGATGAACTAGGCAAAAGCTGTGACGGTTACAATGTAGCCTTTGCCCTTTTACATTGTTGTACTAGCATAAGATCAGGAAGGTGTCTATACACATAGACGAAATAGAAAAGATACATAGTTATTTATGTACACTTATGCTGAAGCATATAGTTAAGTACCACCGTGAGTTCAATCAGGCTGTAAAGCATCTCAATTTGCAATAAAGTTCGAAAAGCAGAGTATATCTTGAAGAAGATAATCATTTACAGCATGCCAAAAGCTAAGGAAGAGCAAAGTCAAGTCAAATATAATTTAACGCAAAGTAAACCATGTTGGTTGTTTGTCGTGCAGGCTAATATTCTAGTCAGATTTAGACCAATAAAAACAGACTTAAGCTACAAGCCACAGCTACCTATTTAGATTCTCCTGTAAACTTTCGATATTTTTTCCGTGCAGTATGATAATAGTGAATTTATGGGATAATATTGCGAATCCGATCGAACCGCTCTGGTTTTGGATGATATTAATGTTCATTGCATATTGTATTGAGAAGTATACCTTCTTCTATATAGTACCTATACTAAAAAAACTCGAGTTTTTTTTAGTATAGGGCTGCATTGATCTTGGCTCTTGGCTACACATTTACAAATCTGCGAGTGCTTTTGTTTCAGGAATATATTCTTGTTAATACAAATATTTTACTTTTCAAAGAAAAATTAATAATTTGAGTTGAGTGCCTGTTTTCAGCTTACAAGTATGTAGGTAGAGTGTACCGTTTACCTCTACTACAGATATAGTATTTTATGTAATGTAAGATATAATTCTATTGAAAAGACTGGAAAAAACTTTACTCTTTTTTGATGATATTTTTTCGAATGAATAGGGGTGGATTAGCATTGGAGATAAAAGGGAAGTTGAAATCAAACAGATACTGCATTTAATAAAGAAGTGGTTTTATTTGTAGAACTTAAGGCCACGTATTTGCGAGAGAAGCTGGTAGTGATTAGACATGTATTGAGAACAAATAAGGGCAGAGAATTGGTTGAGCTGCACATGTGTACACATGTCTACTTTGTCTCTACATATGCCAGTTCACGTAGGACTTTACAAACTAAAACTACCTACTTATTAGAAGATTGAGTCAATATTTTATCGTTCCAGGCGGCAGTCAAAAGCCGTGTGACTTCTGTTACAAGCAGAGTCTCACAATCACACACTCACAATTATCTTCCATAGCACTAGAATCGAAAAAGAGACATCACAGGCTACAAAGCTCTAGATTCCCCATATATAAAGATGTTGTATGTTACACGTAATACATATACATATTGTCATGAACTGTATGTCTATGCCCGAAAGGACTTTCTTTAGAAAAGTCGAAAGTTTGGGAGAGATAGGGAAAGTTAAAGAACACGAAAGGATGAAAATAGTTTCTTTAACACTCGCACAATTGCTTGCAACTGAAAAGTATGTAGTTTGTGGAAGTTAGGTCAGACTGCATGGGCTAAGAGCAAGATAGTAATCCTTTATATAACTGTGAGTGGTGCATCGTGCACTCGTCAATATCTAGTGAATAGCAATCGTTGAAACAAGTCTGAAAGTCTTTCAAAAACATTTTCTTCCTTGATCCCAATGCAATGACAAGAAAAGGATTCGCACGTGGCTTAATGTGCTTACAGACTTTTTCTGCCAACTATTGTTCCATGCACGCTTCAGAGTTAAAGCACAGACTGATATACTCGCGGATTACTTTGCTGAATTTGTCGCTCATTCGTATATATATCAAATACATGTCGTACTTCAATTTCTAGTACTACTGTACTACCCTTATGAATGAAGTCATCCAGATGAAAAATTGGGTATCAGAAATGAGAAATAAATAATTCTTAGAATTCAACTTACTTTCTCAGGGCAAATATTTTCCAAGAACTTTCATTTTATTCGGTGGGGTGCTATAGTGCAATTACCTATATACATTTTATGCAACATAGTTTATACGCTTGGAAAATCTAATTAAGATTTGAATCAATATTATGATGGTAAAATATTTTTACGTCCTGGGGGCCAAGTTTCCGTTATGTCGTAATTTACAAAAATAATTGAATATACAATACCTACTAGAATTTATTTGTAGTTTGGAACAACATTAGTTTGTGACGATAAAATGTAATGGTGTATCCCCTTAAGTCTCAAAGTGACTTGAGTAATTCTGTAAATCCGATTAAGGGGATCGTTGAAACGTATACAGAACATAATATGATGTTTGTGTTGGATGGTAAGAGGGAGCAGATCCTCCTGCAGCATCCAAACAACTGTTGTTTTATTTAACGGCAAGTTTTTCTAGTTTGGGAAACAGAACAGAAAATGTAAACAGTTGCTTGCGAAATGAATGCCTCGGTTTAGCCAAGTATTAAATTGTAAGTGACTGAGAAAGGCATTGAGACTACAATAAGAAGATGGGATTATCTGTTTTGACTGTCGCGCAGGAACTGAAGTATGCTGTGCGTGTTTGTTATGTGCTATCAGGAAAATATGTCAAGTAGTTGTGCAATATAATACTTTACTGCAAACATTCATTTCATGTATATTACATGTATACTCATGTCTTCTCCTTGCCTTTGTTTAGTTTCCAGAGCACGGATTAAATCGATTGAATGAACGATTACTACTGTTCCGGCACGACTACAGTTCCGCCAATATTCTCCAAATGATCAATTCCGCTTCCGAAATCAACGATGAGACTCTGGTTGAAATTGTACTCACAGGTATGTCATTCTTTTGTCCTACTCAATTATTCCGTGTCAAAACTGCTACACAAATATACACTTAGGTATCTTCATTCAGTCATAAAATATGCATTTTTAAACC